>JAHQIW010002983.1:0-75278 GCA_019055375.1 Parelaphostrongylus tenuis
AAGAGCATCGAAGATGCAGTGAAGAGGACAAAGAACATCCGACTCCGTACCCACCTTTTCGACTCGACCATTATCCCTGCCCTGACGTATGCAGCAGAAACCTGGTCGCTACGTAAGCAGGATGAAAGATCACTTTCCGTTATCGAACGCGCAGTCGAAAGGTCGATGCTAGGGGTATCCCGTATCTCACAAATGAGAGAAAGGATCCGAAGTTCCGACCTACGTCAACGATAGAAAGTCAGAGACGCCGTTCTACACGCCAGGATTCGAAAATAAGGTGGGCCGGACACGTGATGCGCTTCAACGACAACCGATGGACGAGAGCCGATTACCGACTGGATTCCTCGGGACGACAAGCGCTCTAAAGGAAGACCACTGACCCGTTGCTCCGATTTCTTCACAAAGCGATAGAAGAAAGATATGATGCTCAGCGAATTCCTAGAGCGAGGAGGACCCACTGGGCTACTCATGCACGAGATAGGGAAAAATGGAAGAGTTGTTGGTACCCGCTCGAGTCACTCGACGATCAACGGGACGACAGGTGACAGGTGACAGGTGATACCATTGGTTGGTTATGTCTTTACCGGAATGTGACCACCACAGAAGAAATCTGATAGTAGAACATTTTGCTTCCTTCTATTCACGAGGGTGTTAATCTTTGTGCGATCATCTTAGTTACAAAAGAAAACCATGCTCACGCTATTCTTTGTCAAAGGCAGTTTCAAGGGATTGAACAAACGCGGTGCTGAGAAGAGTACGTACTAATCACTAATAAATTGTCTAATTAACAAGAACGTTTGATTGTTAAAATCGTACAATAGTAAATTGAACTCCTACTAAAAAAGGTTTTCATAATCTATTCAATTTTCCGTTTTAGTGTTCGAGAACTAGCTGTATATTGAAATATGAAAGAACAAAACGAGACAATGGCAGCGAATATTCAAGTGTTTTTGTCGTGTTACCGTCCGATGCCGGGAGTCCACTTGTGCACACCAATGTCCACGCACAGTCCCGGCATATTGCATTGGTGAGTGCCGCGCACCTCTTCGTGCTGGGACCTTTTGCAAAGGATGCACGCCGTGTTTTTTCTCGCGGCTGGACCTACTGCAATGAATGCGTGTGTGATACAGATTGGGTGATTATTTGCCAGATAACACTTTAACAATATTCTGCAAAAACAGCAAACAATTCACAACTTTTCACAGTAATATGCACAACACTTCCAAGCAAGAATTTACGATGCCAATCGAATCGCGTGAAACAAACAAATTCAGATACTTTTCCGTTGTCTAAGCGCGATTTCGACCACCTGTAAAAAACGTGTTTCTACGCCTTTTTCAACGTCTAAATAGCCGTTCGATAGCGCAAATCAAAAAAATTTGAATGGCATATTTCGTCTTTTTAAAAACTTTCTTAAGCGCTGAAATAGCAAGAATAACATTATATTCCTCAGTCAAAAATTTGTGCTGGTGAAAGCTTTTTATTCGGAGCATAACTAATCAGTCACTAGATCAAATCTCAAGAAACGTAAAGATTTGTTGATAATGGACCTGGTATTACGTTATAACAGCCAAAATAATATTGAGTTTCGCAAAAAATTCATTACTTCAACTATCCTCTCTTCACTTCGATGCACTGGGAAAAACGTATTTTTTGATCGTTTCTAATGTTGAAATAATCAATCGATAGCTAATCAGAAGAATTTGAATGTTTTCAAATAAAGCCTTGTTATTGCGCTGAAAGAGCAAAAATAATAATTTGTTTCTATTTGAAGATTTCTAGCTGACCAGATCTTCTCTCCCATAGCTTTAGGAACCAAATGATAGATTCAATCTCAGGGATTGAGATTTCAGTAATGTTTCTGGTTTCTTAAACGGACTTCTTAGTGCTTTATAAAAACCAAAAAAAATGGGTTTCGCACTTGATGTTTTTTTCAGTTTTGCCAAGCCCAATCTTTTTTGGCTGTTACAGTGCAATGCGTGGTCTATTTTAAAAACAAAAAATTTGTTGGAGGCCTCAAAGTTTGATCTGCCGATTGATAGTTAAAGCTTCGAGGGAAAAGCTCTGATCAGCGAGAAATCTTTGAATAAGGAATAAAATAATATTTTTGCTCTTTCACCACATTAAGAAGACCTTTCAAAGTTGGCATATACCGTTCAAATTCCTTTCGTTTAAGCTATCAAAGGATTAGTTAGTCGTCAAAAACAGGTGCAAAATAGGCCATTTTGCAGGGTCGAAGTAGCGCTCAGATAACGGAAAAGTGCCCAAATTTGTATAGTGTACAGTACAAGTTTTGGCAAACAATAAGTTGTCAAAAGTTTTTTTTTAAATAATTTCAGATCCTCTTGATCATATCGCCCCTTTAGTGACGACGAAACCCGGACTTCCATGTGAGACTACAATATTGCCAAAAAGGCGCGCACCCTCAGCCGCTCGACAACGCCGCCAGTCGTTCGAAAAATCAACGTGCTACGGAATGGATTCATGTTAGGGAAAAGGTTATTTCACATACACGAATTGTGAGACCGTGCGAGACTGCAATCTTTGTGAAAATATGTTTTGATTAAACATCGGAGGGCCTCATATAGAGATAGAGGAGGGAAATCCAATCTTATACAAGTACTTCAATTAAACGATGATTTGTACATTTGAGGTCATCTGACAAACTGATCATCTACTCTGAAGGGATAACCGCAAATTGTTGATAAAAGCACTACTAATCAAGATGATTATGCGCAGTATGTGTACACCTGGGATGGCCAGTTGAGATGTGCACTTCCTTTAGCCGTTTGTATGGATTGTTTTTGTATGTAAGAGTAAACATATTGCTTTTACCACGTACAAAAATATAAGTCCACCGCCCTTTTGCTGTAATAGTAGTGAAAACAGCACTTATAAATTTTTTTCTAAGGTGCGTTAAGAACGCCATTCATTTTTATGATTTTTTTATGCAAAATATCCTATATGATGGTTTCTATAGGTCTGTGAAGAAGACGACTTTCGTACCTCAAAAACGCCATTTGTGAAAAGTTTACTTTTTAACCAAAACTAATTGAAAATGTTCGATCTCAATATCGGTCAACTGCGCATTTTCTTGCGAATGTTTAGTGTATAACTTGTCTCAATTTGCTGCAATATAGGGCTGTTGTGGGAATGTGGGAACAAAGTCGTTTGGTCCTCATGCACGAATGGCGCGTAAGGGCAAATGCTAGTGAAGCGTTGCGTATGATTAGTGTAGCCCCATATGGACGGCTCGAGAGCACCTAATCCTCCAGATTCCTGCAGACTGCTTTCTGCAAAATTTTGCGATCCACTTTCAAACCGTACTTTCTGCAACCATATCATCGTCTTAGCTGCCTTGATCATGCATGCTTCAAAATTCTGTTACATGATAACGCTCGACGTCATGTTACAATGTTGATCGGAAACGTCGTAATAGAGCTGAGATGGGAGGTTTCAGGTTTTACGTTATATACCTTACTCTCTCGACATTACACCCAGATTACCACTTGAATTTACCAACTTTTGATTACAAATTGATAAACTAAAAATGGCGTTTTTCGGGTACAAAAGTCTTCATCTTTAAAGTGCTTCGATGCGCAAAATAATGAAGAACCCCGAAATCTGCGGGCAACGGGCCTGAAGCAGTGTCAAAAATAATGTAAAGCTGTGCAGTTGCAAGAGCAGTAGTGCGCACTTTTTGAATCAGAGACATGGAAAAAAAACGGTTTGAAAAGGCTGGCCAAATGATTGGTTTGATAGCTGTTACCCGTTTGTCGAAGGTGCTCCTTTTAGACGAAAGGATAGTCACGGTCGAACCACTCCCTCGCAAGGATCGACGTCAACTTCTTAGGATAGGTTAGCGGATGTTCGCAGCAGCGAAAACCATAAGCCATAGCCATTTTCCGGCCTCTTTGTGGGCTTGATCGGTGTTTGGGCCACCGCTAAGACGCCGTTGACTACATCAACAAAAACGTCAAAATCAACACTGCGAAAAAGTTAGCAGACCGTTCTAAGCCTTGGAGTGCTCGAAATTTTGGCACCGACGACTTCAAACATCAGCAGGACTGAGTTCCTGCGCATTCGGCCTGCCCAACGATTTACATCTGTCATGAACTGATTCCTGGCCTTTGAGGTAAGGATATTTGGCTGTCAAACTCGCCACTTCTTAACCCGATGGGATATTTCGCGTGGTTCATACTGGAGGAAAAAGTCTCCGCCACTCGCTACATTAGTCCTTTTCCGACCACCCATTCACAGCTCGGTCGGCCAATGCGTATAAATCAGCATTTGGCGTCTCATAAGAGTGTTAGGAATCATCCAAAATCTTAAATCCCTAGCTACGGCTCCCACGTAGCCGACTCTCCAAAACATCCTTTTATGACGCTGTATAATCCAAAATAAAAATGTGTCTCACAAACTACGTGTTTTTTTTTATCTCGCTTATATTTCGCTGAACAAAACTCCTTCGTTGAAGTGCTAATACTCATTCGATAGCACAAATTCAAGGAACTCGAAAATATGTTTTCTTTATGAAAAAGCTCTTTCGATAACGCTGCAGAAGAAAGACAGTATTTGCGCATTACATCTCCTCGAACAGAGCTCTTTTTTTCGAATGGTAGTAATCATTCGAAGGCATATTTGCTGCATTCAACGCTGTGCTTATTTTCTGAATAGATCGTTTCTGTGCAGTGCAGCAGGGAGATATGCCACCATCCAAAGCACGAATTGATCATTAGCCGCGTGAAAACGGCCGCATACGCCCTCTTCCCACCCCACAACCCCATGGATTGGTCAAAAAACACCTTGTCGCATATGTGGATCAATCTTATTTATTCTGTTGCACTGCAGAGAAACGATCTTTGCAGAAAATAAGCACAGCGTTGGAATCAGGACCGACGAAAAATATGCATGTCTGCGAAGCAAGAAATCCCCTTCTGTAGCAACGTCAAGAAAACCGTTTTTTCAAAACCGGCGAGGTGGGGCTGTAGCCTGAAATCTTAGCTTTCGAATGGTTCCTATAAACACCTATGAAAAGTTTCTTTCCAGCGAACGAGGTCAATTTTTCCTTCGTCTCCTTATAATCAGAAAGAATCTTTCGAGTTTAGACGTTTATGTCCTGCCGTATAATTATTCTATTAATAATTCATAGATGCACCAAAAATTCGTTAAAGAACTGATTCAGGTATCGAGTGAGTTATATAGAAGATTCAGCGTTAGATTGCTTACATGGGAAAGGTCAGAGGTGTATTGTCACACGTTCTGAATAGTGAAGCTTACTCAAACAGTACCATAATTCTAACATAAGGTGCCATCTATTTGTTCGGCGAACTATAAGCCGTATTTGAGCCTTCAAAGAAATGGTATCGCTCAACTAAAAACTCAAGTGTTCGCCCACACCTATATCATCCAACACATCTCTCAGCGCTCTGTTGCGCAGTTAAAATGTAGACTGACACATCAACCACGTCAAAAATTTCCACCCCACTCACATGACACTCGAACGGTCTTATGAAATTTAATGGTCAGTCATAAAGTCTATCCATGTTACACAGATCAGAGCTTCGACACTTGTCCCATCTTTAGCGTCCTTGTATATCGATAGCGAAACGTAGATGGGCCGGTCATAATAAAAAAATGATGGAGCATGAACGAAAAGAACTAAAATATGAGCATCACAAGGACACAAGGTTTTCTTTAAAACGACAACCGACACGCACGAACGGGTTTGTGACTAAGGTCAACGGGTCGTACTCACGGCTGGAGTTATTTTGGATCGCGATGTGATACACCCACTATTCAACGCACTCTAATCGAACCATCATCATGGACGGCGATCGCAGGGCAATTGAACGGATGGAAAATTTGTTGAAGACCGTGCAGCTCGTTAAAATGGCCCGTCAAATAATTCACGTGAGGAGGCAATGGAATATAGATTGAATATTTTGATTATAGATAATGATATAAATATGATGCACATAACCATGATGCTCCGCCTTGCAAACGGTGAACTCAAATCATTGCGATTCTAAAAAAGTCACGCTACCGAAACTTCGGCTTTAGTGGAGATTTATGACAAGCACATGTAATCTTAGCAATAAAATATAAAGCAATAATGTTCGAAGATCTTTGTGGACAATGAATGCGAGAAAACTAACCTAGTACAAGAAGAGCTGGTATGACACAGAAAATTGTGATAACACGTCGTTTGAGAAGAAATAATTCTTTTTTTTCCGAAACCCACCTCAGGTCCGCCCGTATACTCTATCGTAGACAAAACTGCTGACATTACTCCACAAATTTGGTCTCCATTCGTCGTATGGGGCCAATACATCCAATTTTTGTTCAAGCCATACATTATTCAAAATTCAAAAGGAGTCTGCGTGTTCACAGCAGTAGCGTTCAGGAGAACAAAAACTGAAATAATTGTAAGCTCACTTCATCAACAACACTTTCCCCACCGATCACGAAGAAGCATCTCGCCTGAAGAACAGTGTGGAAGAGATACCGTACCTTCGACCGTTACATAGACTTCGCTCCAGACAATGATAATGCGATAAGACGACAACACGTTTGAGCCTGTTATGAGGTCGAATAAAGGCACTTATGTTTGGTGCTGGACAGACGCCTGCTTCGTCGTAACGGCGGCGCTAGTGGGATCGCAGACGTAGGCAGCACGACATTCTTGCACACAGACGCACAAGCCGCCTTCATGGACTGCCGCACAAGCGACGGCGCGACGCCGCCTCCCTATCAACGCTGGTCTTCAGGGGGTTATTAGGATAGAGCTCTCGGCGTTGATCAATCCTGAGGTATGCGCCATGCATTCTTCTTCAATTTTTTAAATCGTTTGAGGTGACTTGATGCATATCTGGCCTTTACAATGACTAGCCGAACCTCCCGCTGTATCCTCCCATACAGGTCTGGGACCAGCCCAGACCGACCAATTTACCGTCGACTGCGGGAGGGACGAGGGAGAATGGCTTCGTGAGCTATCCATGAGCGCGAGATCGAACCATCGACCTTGCGCGACGCAGAGCACCTTTAACCGCTGCGCCACATGCGCTCTCATCCCTCATTCTGATGTAATAAAGAGGTTTCTACTTATGGGGTGTGATTGCTCAGTCGGATTGCCCAGGAGAATTCTTTCCGGAGTAAAGAGAGCAACAGAAGCAGAAAAAGCTACTCACTTCCTGTTGACGACGTATAATCACAGTTTTATTCTGCGCATACCACTACTTCTAGCATTCGATTCGTTTTTCGTCTTCTTCTTGAATGACGTAGAACAGTGTTTGGGCATGTCTCTTGCAATCTCGAGGATAGCCTGGCTGTGGCTTTCCATAGGGCGTTCTTGTTGACTGCCGGAGAGTGCGGGGGTGGCTGTGGAGCCAACTCCATGCGCGGCGCTCCGAGCATCACAACCATTCGGCTACGGAGCTCCTTCTTGTGTGATTACGACCAAAAACCAGTCATGCCGTCATTATTCGCGAGAGGTCTTCCTTTTTGTTTGCCTAGAGGTTTGCAGGTAAATCGGTTTGGACAAATGATTATTATTTTACTATTGATACTTCATTATGATCTAATAATGCAACTATCGTAGCCTATGACGTTCGTTTCGTCCCTGGAAGGGTGAGACGCGGGTTCGATCTCGCCCGAGGTTTGAAGTTCCGCACATCACTGGAAATTCTTGGTTATAAAGAACGATCGTGTTCATTCTCTTTCTTTTTCCTATTTTTAGTTATCTTTTAGACTTCTTTCCATTTTTCCTGAGTTTTTCATTTATTGTTTCAGTTGTTTATGTTGTCAGAATTCTTTTTATTTGACCGCCTTCAGCGGTGCTAAGATGTTACAATATACCCAATAATAAATAGTGACGTGCAAGAGCATTTGCGTCAGTTGAGATTCGAACCAACGTCTCACCTTATCCGAGCGTACTTGATAAACCGTTGCACCTCGGTATGCGTCGGTAATGCAACGGTTCAGCACGCCCCCGGATAGGGTGGGATGTGGGTTCGAATCCTACCTGACGCAAATGTTTTTGAATATCACTCTTTATTATTGTTCATGCAGTATTTGCTTGAATAGGTTGTTTATAATAACCCGTGGTGGACCACGTGTGTAAAATGAGGTACACGACTGTTCAAAGACCTGTCCCGCTGGGAGAGATCGAACCAGCGCATTGCTTATCACCTCGCATTTGATACACTGCGTCACCTACCAATCCGCAGTCGCACCTTCGTCAAATACTACTATCAAGAATTCCTCGTTGAAAGTATGACAACAATGCACCACCACAACGAGTTAGTAATAGTTAGGCAAGTTGCAAGGGGAAAAGACTGGAGACCCTCCTGAAGATATGTTATGCCAATCTCTGTGTAATGGCCGTAATCACGGTTACGACGCCATTCGATCTGCAGGGGCATAGCCAGACTTTCTGGCAGGAAAGGACACAACTGGCTTCATCCTATCTACTTGTTTGTTTATTTATCTATTTGTTGACCCATTGATGTAGAGTGACGTGCAAAACTTTCGCGTCAGCCGGGACTAGAACCCGCACCTTACTCTTTCCGGGAGCGCGTGCTCTATCCGTTGCACTACTGTCGCCCATTTTGCATGCCACATTTTTCACGCTACATCGCACTTGTCTGTCAGCTTCGAGCCGTCAACGGTTTGGCCCGGGTGAGGTGCGGGTTATTGTCTCGCCTGACGCGAAAGTTTTGCACATTACTCTACATCAATGAGTATACATTTGCAACATCATACCACCGCTAGGGCGGTTAAGTAAAAAGAATTTCATTTGATATCTTTTCTTTATTTATTTATGGAACCGGTCTAAATATTTGACCTGTACTACAGATTTGTTTACAGTGTACATCTCAGTATCTCTAAGATTTGATCCGTCTCTTCGCGTTCATCGCGTCATTAGAATTTACATCTTTGTGAACGCCGCCGAGTACTGATTGAACACATCTTTTTGGAATCTCGTGGATAGCTAGGCTGAGACGATTCGTGGGACGTTTGTTATTCATTGCCAGAAGGTTATGGGAGTGGGGATCAACGCGCGTCTAGCCTTGTTGATGAGCAACAGTGGGCACTCGACCACGAGCCTTTCCAAGCGACGGGGCTTGATAATCTCTCGAGTTACAATATACCAATATGTAGAGTGCTGTGCAAAACGTTTGCGTCAGCCGGGAATCGAACCCAGATCTCACTCTTTCCGGGGGCGTATGCTAACCGTTTCACCACCGTGGCATAAAAGTGTTGTGCAAAACGAGCGTCGGTGGTGCAACGGTTAGCATACGCTCCCGGAAAGAGTGAGATCTGGGTTCGATTCCCGGCTGACGCAAACGTTTTTGCAGAGCACTCCATATATTTGGCATAGTGTAATATCATAACACCGCGAGTGGCGGTCAAATAAAATCATCTCTGAATCTTTCGAGTTTTTTTAATTTCAATTTTCTTGACGATATCGGCATGATTTGGTCTTGTATCTCTCTTATTTATGTACTTAGCTACACTTTTGTCTATATTATCATCGTATATTATTCTTATCTTAATCTTTCTTATCCTTCTATTATTCTATTCTATTCTTCTGTCATTCTATCCTGCTCCACCTTATTTATTCTTATTCTTCTTTTATTCTTATCCTATTATAATAATATCGTGATTATTCTATCGCATGTGCTACTGGTACTCATAAAAGCATAAAGTTTTTCTATACGTAATGAAATATTTCCCGCCATAGTCAACATAGCTATTTACCGGTTCAGTACAACAATAGTTGTCCACGAGAGTGCCCTTTGAAAAATCGAGATCGTCCTAAAAGGACCGATGGCGGCTCGCTTGGAGTAGTGCATTTGTAAGTAATATCTCATTTGTATTAAAGAGCATTTCAGTTTCTATTGTTGTTTTCAGTGCTACAACGACAGACAGTGGTCTTCACGCAGGCGAGAGGCCACAGAAAAATGGCGTGGTCTGAGACACCGTCTCGCGAATGGGCGTTTTGCGCCCAAACGATTCATTGGACAAAAGACGTTTTGAAAGTGCAAGGTAAATTGATGATGGTACAAAAATAATTGTGGTTACACATCTCACATGTTGTGATAAATTCAGTTTTTTGACCTACTGCAATATCAGGCTGAAAATTTTGGCTCTTCTTCGCCGCAAAGTTCATCCATTTCGACACACGATTTTCTTCGAGCATTTTTCTCTGTAAACTTTTTCCCTTACTCTCAGAAGTCGTTCAAAAGCCTAAATCACTTCGATTCCAATTATGCCTTCAATTTATAAGAAGCTTCATTTTGATGCGCTATGGTAGTAGGTATAGGACCAAGTCTTCTCGTAAGTTTTGGCGCTAAATCAATAAATAACAGTTCAGCATGTACATGGATTACTGGCAGTCATTCGATAACTCAATCTCATAAAATTCGCTGCTAAGGCTGCTTTTTGAAAACGTCTATATGGAGCGCTGTTAGAGCAATAAGAAAATCATGTTTGACACTCAAAGTAATCATCTTGTCGCTAATCTTTATAACGGGTTAATTTTCCACTGTAGAACCAAAAGAAATTTTGTAACTAGAGAACGATAGAACAAAATTTTCCTATTTTTCTCATGCAAGGAGCCTTAAAATTTTGCAGAAAGTAGAAGGAATTTTCAAATAGATGGTGCTATACGCAGTGATTTTAACACTTTGAGGAATATGTGGGACGTTTTGTCCTACACCGCACTACGTTATATCTGTTCAGTTACTGTAATGGCGGCGTCGCGCCCCGTGAGGAAGGCGGCGAATCTTGTGAGAAGGCAGACTCCAAACAGCAGGATGGATGCGAGGAGCCGAATTCAGATTGTTCTGAGAGAGTATTTTCATCATGAAATGATGCAATTTCATTGAGAAACTTTCTACAGAGATATTCTCAGCAGGGAGAACACTTGAATCTTCCATATTTCATCTACACTTCTTATGTTTCAACGACAAAACTACATCGCTAAATGATAGCATAGAAATGATAACTATGATAGTGACAATTATACTTTTGATAATGCCAATGATTGCGAAAGTGATAATATTTATCACTGTTTTGAGCAGTTTGTAAGACTGATGAGGACACTTCTACAGTGCTAGACATTGCATTGACCAACAGTCGCACTTGTAGCTGGTAAACTGATTCATACTTTCACTCGGTAATTATTGTGATAATATCACTGACCGTGGTAATGATAATAATAGTAAAAGTGATGGTGGTATTTATAGTGATAACGATAGTGAAAGTGGTAATGATGATGAAGATAATGATTACGGTGATAGTGATAGTGATGATATTGATAATGATAGCATTGAGAATGATGATGGTGATAACGATGATAGTGATTGATAGTGATAATGGAAGTTGTAGTGGTAGTGATGGTGATAGTGATAGTGGCAGCTTCCTGGTAAGTGGTTTCCATACCTAGGATGTACTCTCCCCTGCCTTTCTTGTCACTCTCAATTTTCCCGCAGTCTCATTCACCTATCGAGGCGGGTGGCGTTGAATGAAGGCGCTTGGTGCAACAGAGCGCAGGCACGACGACAATTTTGCACAAAGACGCAGATGCCCCATCTAGCGAGAGCCGCGAAAGCGACGGCGCGCCGTCCCTGCCTATCAATGGTGGTCCTCAAAGTGTTAACTACCGCTTAGAAAATGCGTGTCTCTTAAAAGCAATTTCCTACTTATTTATACATTTTTCCCTTTTCGGAAAAATTTCTAGGATTCAATGTAGAAACCGTAAAGTAGATTTTCTATCATCATCTGATAAATACTGTTTTTTCGTTGTTTCACGTTGCCAACTAAAACCGTGTTTTACGTTGTCAAGTAAAACTAAATAAGGTCGAGCGGTGAACCAAATGCTTCCAGTGCGAAACATGATATTATTTTTGCTCCAACAAAGGTCTTTACAGACCGTTTAAAAAGCCATATTCAGCATCAAATTTGCAACGACGAGTCGAACTATCGATTGACTAACACCAATCCATGTATATCAATAAATTAGGTGTTTGTTCTAGTGCTAAAATTCGTGAAAAGATTTAATATTCTGTTTTATGCCTAATTTTCTCTATTTGCTCGGCTAGATTTTGTGGTGGTTTTTTTACTAAACTATGGGTCATTGTATAACTAAAATTTTGACAATCTTGACGATTCCTGTTGGAGTGTTTTTCGATACCACGCTGTAATTTCTGTATGTTTGATAGTCAATTCTGAGAGATGCGTGTGGTCTTTTACGGGCACTTACACAGTGAAGTAAACGTGTTCCGGCCTTCCAGCCTCGTCGGCCGCATAGTGCTTTTTCTCGGGGATCAGCTTCTAAGATGAGCCACAGACCAACTACTCAAGAACAAGTTATTTTTCGACACTTTTTGAAGCTGTTTTGATTTGTGAAAAGTCTGCAAAGAGCGCTGTAATAGCGAGTAGAAGATTGCATTTTGCATCTCCTTGAGCCGAATGTAATCTTTACATTCGACTGTTTCTCGAAATCTTCCTATCATAATATACTCTGATAACATTCTAAACTTTTCAAGAGGTCTGCTACAGCACGTTCAGAAAGCTAGATGATCTTTGGCCTTTTACTCTCATCAGTACCACGATGCCTTCGTTCGAGCCAATTCCATGCAACAAGAGACCCCATCATAGAGGAGTCGACGGCGGACATGTTACACTACGCGTGTGTCAAGTGGCAAGATTACCCGGCAGTAACTAGCAGTCGCTTTCTCATAACTGGTGAATTTGATATTGCATCAATATTCCTGCGATTGTCAATCTATCAGCAGAATCAATCTACTGTTAGTCACTGTAGGATGGTCTTGTCACTTGACTCACGTGCGATTATCATGTTAGTCGTCGATTTCACATATGTAAAGGTTATATTCCCTTGCAATGGATTGGCTGAAACGAAAGGCCCCGTGCCACTGTTCACGCCGAAAGAACGAAAGGGGTTTTGAAAAAGTTTTGATAGTAATTTTCACATATTCCATCATAATAATATTCCATAAACAAATGCGCACACTTAGTTGAAGAAGTAATTGCGCTTTGCAAATCAACATGCTAAGAATAAGTAAAAACTTCATAACAAACTTTCAAAATTGGCTCCTTTGGACTTGAGACCTTTGCGAAGTTGTTTGCGAAAATTTCCAACGATACTCACATACTTTTCCATCGTGATCTCGTCCCAAACGCTTGTTAAAGCCGTTCTGAGCGCGTCTTCGCTAATGTAGCAAATAGCGGAGGCTTTTCCCTCCAGTCTGGACCACACGTAATATCCCATTGGCTTGAGATGTGGCGAGTCTTACAGCCGAGTATCTTTGCCCCAAAAGCCAGGGAACAGTGCTTGACAAATGTCAATCGTTGAGCGGGCCGAATGCGCAGGAGCTCATTCCTGCTGAAGAGTAAAGTCGTTGGCACCAAAGTTTTCGAGTACTCCAAGACTTAGTACGCACTGCAAAACTTGTTTGGCAGTGCTGATTTAGGCGTTTTAGTTAGTGAGACCAACGGCGTCTCTACGGTGGCACAAATACCGGCCGAGACTATCCGAGAGACTGGAAAGTGACTGCTGCTCATGGTTTTTGCTAATGCAAACACCTGCTGACCTTTCTTGAGAAGTTAGCGTCGATTCTGGAGAGTAGGGTGGTTCGACCGTGATCATCTTTTCATCTATAAAAAGCAGCTTCGGCAAACGAGCGACACCTATCAAACAAGTCATTCGGTGAACCTTTAAAAACCGTTTTCCTTCATCTTCCCGTGTAAAATGTGAACACGAGCGATCTTGTGACTGCACACCTTCACCTTATTTTTGACAACGTTCCAAGCTCTATTCTCGCAAATCTCGAGCTTCTTTATTATTTTGCGCATCGAAGGTCTCTGATAATGGCGACCTTTGTATCCAAAGAACGCCATTTTTATTAATTTACTAGTTTGTGGTCTGAATTAGTGATTTCAAGTGGTAATCTGGCGGTGCAATATCGGGAGAGCAAGGCGGATGATCCTGAAACCTCCCACTTTAGCTCTTTTATGATGTTTTCAGTCGATTTTGCAACATTAGGTCGAGTGCTATTATGTAACAAAATTTTGATGTATGATCAATGCAGCTAAGACGATGATACGGTTGCAGAAGGGGCAGCTAGGAAGTGGATCGTAAGATTCAAAGCTGGAGGGAACAGTCTCAAGAAATCTGGAAGATGGGCTGCATTCAAGCCGACCTCATGGGGCTACACTAATCATGTGCCACGGTTCACTAGCATTTGCCCTTACGCTTCATTCGTAGATAAGGACCAAACGACTTTGTGTCCAGATTTCCACAACAGCCCCCTTTTAGAGCAAATTGAGACAAGTTGTATACTAGAACAATAGCAAGAAAATGCGCATTTCACCGATAGTAAAATCGAACATTTTCAATTTCTTCTGGTTAAAAAGTAAACTTCTCGCAAATGGCGTTTTTTCGGGACGAAAGTAGTCTTCTTCACAGTCTCTTCAGAACCATCATGTGATATATTTTATATTTAAGATCTCAAAAATGTATGGCATCCTTAACGCACCTTCAAAAGAAGAATTCGCAAGTGTCCGTTTTCACTATTGTTACAAAAAACGGTGGACTTATATTGTTTATACGTGGTAAAAACAAGATATTTACTTTTACATACAAGAACAGTCCATACAAACGGCCAATGGAAGTGAAAATCTCAACTGGCCATCCTCCATGTGAGCTCATACTGTGCGCTATCATCTTGACTAGTACTGTTCTTTTCAACAATCTTCCGTTATCCCATTACAGTGAATGATCAGTTTACCGCATGACCCCAAATCTACAATTCATCTTCTAATTGAGGTATTTGTATAATATTGGATTTTCCTTCTCTATGTCTACCTTATGTCCTCCGATGTTTGATCAAAACTCCTGTTCGTAGAGATTGCAGTTTCAGAGGGTACTCAAACTTCGTAGATGTCAATTTATCTTTTGCTTAACAAGAGTCCATTCTGTAAGCACGTCGATTTTTCGAACGACTCGCGGCGTCGATCGGCTGAGGAGGCGCACCTGAATGGCAATTTTGTAGTTTCACATGGAAGTGTGGATTTTTATCGTCACTAAAGGGGCTATGTGATCAATAGAATATAAAACTATGCTAAAAAGACTTTGAACAACTTGTTATTTATGAAAAATTATACTGTACGTTATACGAATTTGTTACACGATTCGACTGGAATCGTAAATTCTTGCCGGGAAGTGTTGTATTTATTACTGCGAGAAGTTGTTATGAATTCTGCGCTGTTTTTTGTCGAGCACTGTAACGTGTTATTTGGCAAATAATCACCCGATCTGTATCAGACGAGTACCCATTGTAGTAGATTCCAATACGAGGAAAGGCACGGTGCGCTTCCATTGCAAGAGGTACCAGCAAGAAGAGAGGCGCGGCGCTTACCCAATACAGTAAGCCCGAGTAAGCCCGAACGGTGCGCGAACATCGGTGTACACAAGTGGCTCCCTGCATCGGACGGGCAGCGCCACAAAAACAAGTAGGTGTTCCCTGCAATATTTCATTTTGTTCCTTCCAATTTTAATGTACAATTACTTCTCGACCACTGAAAACGGAAAATTGAAGTGATTTTGAGCATATTTATTAAAAGAAGGTCAATAATGGTTATTGTACGGCTCTAACACTAATCACTATCATTCATTTGATCATTTATTACGAATTATTACGTATTCTTTTCAGCACTGCACTTGAGCAACTTCTCGAAACTGCCGAAAAGAATGAGCCTCACATGTGAGTTATGCGCACTTATTCTGTTCACGTATCTTGCTTTCAATGACATTTGGTTTTCTATCTTATCTTTTTTCTACTTATAAAATTTTATGGTGTTTTCTGTGTACGGTCTATTATAAGACGGCAGATGAATACTCGACCTCATTCAATGAACCTGATCAGGAGCTTTTCATAAGATTGTAAGTAGTCATTCGAATGCTTGAATCTCTGAGTCGAGCTGTTCAAAAATCCAAAAATTTAAATAAACTATAATATAAATAAATAATATAGACATAAGTGATAAAACGTAGTATAAAATCAAATAAAATAACACTTCAAAATAAAATTATGCCACACGCGCATATTTTTCGTCGGACGCCGAACTTTTTTCGGATTATCAGTAATCATCCAATAGCGTAGTGTTGCTATTCCAGTCCTGTGCTTACTTTGTAGAGGAAACGTTTATTTGCAATACAGAAGCAAAAATAAGTTGAGTGCACACACGCGAGCAAATGGTCTTTGGGGATATAATGGCAGCTGAGTGAGCCGGCAAGGTGGGATGACGCGATGATCGGGCGATTTTCGAGCAAATGAACGTCTAGAGAAAACCGTTCAGTATCAGAATGACTACGAGCAGCTGTTTGAAAGCAATAGTACATCTAGGTTCTTAAATCCCACTAAAGTGATCA
Source organism: Parelaphostrongylus tenuis (assembly GCA_019055375.1). Taxonomy (NCBI): domain Eukaryota; kingdom Metazoa; phylum Nematoda; class Chromadorea; order Rhabditida; family Metastrongylidae; genus Parelaphostrongylus; species Parelaphostrongylus tenuis. The sequence continues at coordinate 16,460 of JAHQIW010002983.1, forward strand.
CAATGGATTTAACCGTATTTATATCAAAATGAAAGTATTTAACGTATTTTTGGAACAGAATCAAGGCCACTTGATCGCGAATACGGATTCAATCTTATTCTTCGTGCTGCACTGCAAAGAAACGATCCTTTCAAAAATACGCAGAGTGTTGGGATCCGCAAACACTACGCTGCTGAGCGATTAGTAGTAGTCAAAAGAAAGTGCTCTGTCTGGTGCGAAATCTGCAAGTGAAACATAAATTTATTTTAACCTTGTATCATTATAAAAACGTCTTTCCAAAAAGCATGCACATAGTTCTAGCCAAAGATTTGGGCATTCGAACAAGTGATAACAATCCTGTAAAAGTTTCTGTCCGGATATTGAAATCGTATATTCATTTTTCGCCTTATAATGGACACAAACCCTTATCTGCTACCGAGCAGGCATCTCAATGGAAAGTTTTTGCCACACAGAAAATTCTCACTCAACTTTTGGTAGTTATTTGAAAGCTTACGTCGTCGGTGTTTCGAAATTTGAATTCTTGTAAAGATCTTTCAAAAGTGAAATTGTGTTTTATACGCTTCCATTATGCCCGCATGTATCTCGTAGGACAGAGCTTTTCCTCAGACTGTCGCGATTCACCCAACAGCGGTGAATTTGGAAAATGTTCTTGTTTCTCAAAAATTTTTTCTACAGCGCTATGGCAGAGAAAATAGATTTGTGTATCATACGCGTGTATTTCTCCTCTAGACAAAGCTTTTTTTTGTACTGTTAGTAACCATTCGATATTGTAACTTCGGATTGATCAATAGTGCTTGTTTTCCGGAAAGTTATCATGCTTTTCTCTGATATTCATAAGAATTCCAAAAAAAATTCAAACAGGGTTTTTTTGACACGCACTTTCCAGTTCCTCGCAGTGAACCATATCTAAAAATGCTCTCACCTCGGCCTAAACGATTCAAAACGTGTCTGGAATATATATGAAACATTGTACGTAATAGCCCTGATAAGCCATGTGCATGAATGTTATTTTACATTCTTATTACTCTAGAAACGAGTTATTATTTGTCTTATCAAAGAACGACTGTCATCTGTTATCTGCTTTAGGTTGATGTTTGCAAAGAGCCATTCATTACTGAGAGTCTCTGTAGTGACTAGAACAGACTGAGTAATGACGTTAAAAATATGAAGGTGCGACACTATAATCGAACGAAACTGTGTAATATTTGACATGAATTTTTTGGGCGCTTTGGAATGTTTCAGTCAATGTGAGAGCGTTTTTAGGTAGAGCTCGATGCTAGGAATCAACACATCTTACTGGATCTCGGTAGACACCTATATGGCGCTAGATCTTTCGGCTCAAATAGATCATATCCTTATCAGAATATTTGCCAATAGGATGAAATAGGCGCCTATAAAGCGCTAGACCTATCGGCTCAAAACAGATCATATCCTTATCAGATTATTTGCCAATAGGATGAAATGGGCGCCTATAAAGCGCTAGACCTATCGGCTCAAAACAGATCATATCCTTATCAGATTATTTGCCAATAAAACAAAAATAGGCGCCTATATAGCGCTTGGCCCTATCTGCACGAAAATAACATATCCTTATCAGATTATTTGCCACTAGGATAAAGTAGGCGCCTATATAGCGCTAGAGCTATCGGTTTAAAAGCGACGGACAAGCAGATGGTTTGTCTACGTGGCCGGTTTGTGTTAGTGCCTCATAGGAGGCACAAGGCAAATATGCGGAAGAATGATTATTAGAACGAAAAGCTCAAAAAACATCTGCTTTGTGCCTATGACCGAAGTCAAGCTGTGGCGTTATTATTAACTGCTGGGGAATGTTGGGGGACGGAGTTTGGCTCCACGAGCGCCGCCATGTGCATCACAACCACTCGGCCATGGCGCACCATGTTTGAAGATATTAATAAAAAAGATAAAACTCTCGGCGTTAATCAATCCCTAAGGGATGGGCCATGTATTCGTCACCTATTTTGAACTTCGTTTGAGGTGATTGATTTCTGCCCTTTACAATGGCTAGCGGTGGTTTCTTACTGTATCGAGTCACTGCTGCTTGTTCTCCCAGGCAAGTCTACGACCAGTCTAGTTTCATTTACCTACCCCGGAAGGACGGATGGATGGCAGCAGTTCCCATCACTAACTGTCTTCGGCCACGGTTTTGTTTAATGCTTCACCTCTTTTCTTTTGAGCCAATCACGAAGTTGCCATTATACAATTTATTCAAATAGCTAACGTTTCGGCGGTTCCGTCTTTTTTGGAGCCTAGGAAGGTCAGGTCGTCCACAATCCAGTCAGCCAGATACCTCCATTACTTCCACAGAAAAAATCACCAAATCTAAATTTTGATAACGTCAAGAGCAATAACAACTTGTCACATCCCGTTTCTTAGAACTCTTCCACTGAACTGTCCAAATTCAGGACAAAAGTGCAGATATTACACATAAACTACGAATGCACCTCTTATATCATAATAGCAGTCTTATGTAGTTTCATGTCACGTATGATAACGAACAATTTTAATGCGTTTCATTGATTGATTTTATCGAATTTATCCGGAAGTTTCTTGTCACTACTGGATTCATGAAGCTTCTCAATATACTATGCAATTTAAACTTTTAATTTGTTGTTTAACTTGGTTTTCATCATCAGAGTTGCAATGTAAAGTGAAGCCACAGAGCTCTGAAGCTGGACCAAACTTCAAAGCTTTTGTTCTTGTGTCATGAACCGTATCACCGCTTGTTAGATTCTCCATCCTAGTAAGCATAGATCGTCACTCTTAAAAATTACTAAAGTGTAATGTTCATTTGTACATATTTCCAGGATTTGGTAATTTTGAGATAGGAAGAGTGATCTAGTGTTTGATAATCATCATTTGAGCCAAACATGTCATGTGGTCTGTTGGTGGGCTCCTCTACAGCGCGATACACGTGTATGGGCTTTCGGAGCCGCGTCAGTCTGGCAGGCCCTTCATTTTTAGCCAGTCATCTCGGAATCAGGAAATGTTACTGGACGCCGGATCCTTTTAGAACATACTGAGTAATGACGTTTAGAATATGGAGGTGCTATACTGTTATGGATTGAAACCATATAATATTTAACATGAATTTTCAATTGACCAGTTCATGTTAAAAATTACACGGTTTTGCTCGATTATGGTGTAGCGCCTTCATATTCTAAACGTCATTACTCAGTCTGTTTTAAAGGGATCTGGGATCCAGTAGCATTTTCTGATTCCTAGCGTAAAGCTCTATCTAAAAATGCTCTCATCTTGGCTGAAAACATTTGAAAGCGCCCAGAAAATTCATGTTAAATATTGTGCTACTGGGAGTAAGATGTGATTAAGAAATTGTGCTACACAGGGTATAAAGTGGTCAAGAAAAATGTGCTACTTGAGGTATAAACGTGGTTGAAAAATTTCACTGCTCTTGGTACAAAGTGCTTAAGAAACTGTGCTACTTGGAACGGACTACTTTATTGATTATTTTTAAAAGAAAATATCCATCTTAATAACTGTATAGACTGATGCAAGTGTTACTACATCTCAATTATTTTTTTTTTACTCCAACTGGAAAAAATTGTTGAACGACTCTGTGGCTGAAATCGAGGAGTAGATAACCTTGGCCGTGCATGAATTGTAAGAAACGAAAGCAGAAATCTCACGTGAAGAAGAGGCCTTGAAAACGATGGACAGACGAAAGACAGGCGCCTGTTTCCTCCTCAAGGACTTATCAAAACTACAGTACCCTCGGTTCAACCGACTCGTTGAGGTTTCACAGAGGAGTATAGCCTCAAGGGATCGGCTGAACCGAGGGACTGCGCTATTGGAGAGTCCTGGAGGACGAGACACTTGGCGGTCTAGCACTTAGACCTCACCGACGGTTCAAAACATGTTATATCATTAGCAGCTTAATGTTTTGCGATTCTGGAAAGCGTTCTGTTCTATGTAGTTCTGGTTTTATCATAAAAAAAAACTTACAAAGTGGTAAATTTCAGATCTGGCTGAAGAATGGCTGAAGACGCTGCTAACGAAGCGCCTGCAGCTGGTGACGCTGGAAACTCGAACTGGAAAAATTGTTGAACGACTCTACGGCTGAAATTGGGGAGAAAATAACCTTGTTTGTGCATGAATCGGAAGAAAAGAGGAGCAGAAATCTTACGTGAAGAAGAGCAGATGGATCTTGAGTCAAAGAGCGTGACAGTAAGTGGTTCTATCAAAATCTGATGGTCAATTTGAAATCCTCGGAGAATTAATTTTTAGAACGATTTTCAGCAGCTACTTGGCGTGTTATCGAAGCTCGGGGAAACATACATCAAAGCTTTGGAGAACGCCAAAAAAGAGGTGCTTTATGACGGACTATTTTACTGATTATTTTCAAAGTGAAATAACCATCTTTATGTCTGTATAGGCTGATGCATGTGTTGCTACATCTCCATTATTTTTTTACTCCAACTGTAAAAATTGTTGAACGACTATATTAGCCTTTACACATGAACAAATTGTTTATCTTTAAGAATTTATATCGAAAGACTGACCAAATTGGAGCATTTTTTCATTGCAAGTGAGAAGCTAAGCCAAAGTACAGCCAAAATGCAGAATAAATTGTGGAAGTTAGAGGACTACCAATCATATCTCTCCAAAAAGATTTGCCGCCAGAAAAAAACTGGAAGATATTGACTCTCGTAAAGAATCGTCTCTCACTGCTCGACGTCTCAGACGTGGAAAACCCAATGTGCGGGTTAGTGTGGCTGAAGTATTCTTGTTGGTTTAGCACCTTCGTTCTATGTGTCCCCCCAAAAAAAAAAAACAAAAACCGAGCTTCCTCAGTTCGTCGCCACATCAGAGCAGTCTCCAGCTTTGTGGTTCAGAGAGAGGGATTACTACCCTCGACTAATAGCTACCAAAACGACGCTCATTCCTATCACGATCAGTCTTACCTGGCTTCTCAGTGGAAAACGTCGGACTGTTCCTCAGCTTTAGTGGTCCTCCATGTCGCATTAAAGACTGAGTTTCATACACGCTGAGTACTGTTTGTCGCCAGAGTGCGTGTGCGGTAGATTAACCGCGCAACGCACATATGTGACGTTTGAGTTTTCTTCTTGAATCAGGAATTATCTTCGCTTTGAAAAACTTCTAAGTAAAACGCATGATGCTGACACTCCAACATTTCTTTTACAAGTTCACATGCTTTTCATGTACAAGGTGGTGTTACTTAGGCTTAGTTTAAGGCTCAGGCTTAATAGAGGGTTTTCTCTCACATAGTATAGCGAGATTGGAAAGTCCGAGTTCGCAAAACGCTGCAATGAAAACTCCTGCAATTTGAGAATAAGGAACTTAGAAATCTCTGCAAACAGAGAGAAGTCTCAAATAAGTGACAATAATCCGCGTGAAAACGCTTACACTTGTGAAACACAATCTTATTTTCCTTGTCAGTTCCGGTGCAGTTGAAACAAATCACTTGTTTCATATGTTAAGCTGTTCCAAAGTGTCAGTGCCAGTATTTATTGAATATCAATGATGCAGTAAAAGAAAGCAGTGTAGTAATGCAGCACAAGTAATAAATAATCGCCCACTAATTTACGTTTCGGCGAGGATCGCCTTCTCCACTTCCTGGTTAGGTCAATTTGATCAGCAATCCATTCAGTCAAAAACCTCCATAGCCAACAGAAAGCGTAAGAAACTAATTTTTGATCGACAGTAAATAGCTCCATTCCGAAACACTAACCTTTCGAATGTTTGACGTCTTCCAATTATTTATTGTAGGTCAGGCCCTTAGAGTCAGTGCATTAGTGAGGCTGTACTTGTCTAGGCCGTGGAGATCAGCCTGAGGTACGGTGCAAGGCCAGGCGTCATTACGAGGCACTCCTCTGCGGATCATTTTTTCAGCCCTTGCTATGTATTTCAAGAGGCTTCCAAAGTATTACGCGCGGATGTTTTTTGACCCCTGCGCGATTCCGTAAATTTAATGTTAGCATCTGCTCCTTTACGGTTTTGTTCCCTATGCCTCCTAGTGGAGCTTGAGTCAGAGTTACGTTTCCGACTTGGTGCTCTTTTACACGAACGCAGAGCGGTCTACCCGTTTCGCCAATGTATTCAACCTCGCATGCCTCGTAAGAGAATAGGCAAATTGCACCACATCATTCATGCATTCGCCGTCTCTCTACCGTTTGGGTAAATTTGTCAGTCTTTCGCTTAGCAGAAGCGGCCATACAATCGGTTGCGGACTAATTGGTGCCTTAATGGATCTGGCGGTATCACGACCACTGCTACCGATTTGTCTAAAACCTGATCGTTTTAGGCAGCGTCGTTTAATAGCTGTGCTTGCTTCGCTAGAGGTAAAGGGCAGGATGAATGCAACGTTGTTCTCGCCAGACCTTCTGTTTTAGGGACGCCGAATTTCCTTATCTCACTTAAGAGACTTCTGCCGTATCATAGCCATTAGAGATCGCTTCTTTCCGCGCCAAGCTTAGGGACTCCACCTTATGTTCTTTTATTGTGCACATATTGACAGATATTTGGAACGTGTTTTTCAAGTGCGCGTTTTGTGTGTGAGGAATGAGAGGAGAGCTAACAAACCAAGATGTTTTTTGTTGCTTGGTCAGCGATACCATATTGTGGTTTAGGAGTTCACGAATAGGGTTGACTTGAACGTTTGAAAACGGACCGACTATTCAGCAGCTCAAAACACTTGTCCATTTCCTCTTGCGTTGAGCAGACAACAAAGCAATCACCTACATAACTACAGGAGAGTTATGGCCGTTGATCGGATTGATTGGTACCCTCCACTTCAGACTTAGAGGCTATAGCAAGTGTTGTAGCTAGTCGTTGCTCCATTGCCATCCCTCTGATTTGGACAAATTGCTTTCAAGACCATACAAAGATTAAGCAGATTAGGCACTCTTTTAGGAGTGTAATGAGCTGCCGAATGGAGGAGCTTGATATGATCGTGGCTTTTTCGTGCTTTGTAGGAAACTCGAAGATGGTCTGCATTGCGGTTTGACAGGCACAGTCTCACTTATGCACTGACTCTTAGCGACTGATCCTCGGTGAATAATTGAAGGACCTAAAACATGTGAACGGTGTGTGGTGTGTGTCCGAAAAAAGTTTTTTTACTATGTGGTTCGAAATTCGTTTCCTACGTTTTCTGCTGAAGTTATAGAGGTTTTGAGTGAATCGATTGTGAATCAACTTGACCTTTCAGGTTCTGAAGAAGGAAAGCCTAACCGAAACGTTAGCGAGTGTACGATTTTGTATTATTTGTGTTGGATTACTTCACTGTGTTATCGTACGGTGTTACTGATATTCAGTTAATACTGTTATTGGCACTTTCGTAACTGCTTAGCAAAGGAAACCAGTGATTTACGAAGTTGTTTGCAAAATTCCACCGATGCTCGGGCGCGTCCCCACCGTAATTTTGTTCCAAGCGCTTATGCAAAGCAGCTTAAGAGTGTCTAAGGCAGTGTAACGAGAAGAAAGAACTTTTTACTATATTGAAATTTGGAATTTTACTTCAATGACCTCTCCCTCAAAAGCTAGAAAGAATTTCTAACAAATAGTAATCATTGAGCAGACCAAATATGCAGGAACTCAGTCTTGCTGAAGCGTAAATCCGTCGTCGCTAAACTGCTGTGTACTCCAGGGTTCCAGTGCGCTTCGTAAAACATACTGTTGTTAACTGACAACGTCGATTTTGACGTTTCCGCTGATGAAGACCAACTGTGTCTCTTCGGTGGCGCAAATAAGGCGCAGACCGACAGAGGCCAAAATGATTGTGGCCCATGGATTTCGCTACTGTGCACTTCTGCTTACCTTCTTGAGAACTGTAAGCCGATTGTAGCAACTATGGAGTGGTTCGACCGTGAGTATCCTATCATCCACAAAGAGCACCTTCGGAAACGAGCGAGAGTTATCAGACGAATTATCCGGTGAGCTTTTGAAAGCCGTTCTTCCTTCATCTGTTCGTTCAGAAAATGAACACAAGCGATCCTATAATTAGCGCAGCTTAATCCAATTATGGCAGTTTTTCTAAACTCTCGCAGATCGCGAGCCTCTTTACCATTTGGAGCATCGCACTCATCCCATTTTATTTTGGACTTGACATCGGATCTTTAGAATGTTTCTCAAAGTAAACGAGGTAGTTGAACGACCTTTGGAGAACGATCCTCAATCCCTCCAGTCTCTTTGAAACGTTTCCACTGTTTGTAAACACTTGCTGGTTTGAAACCATTTGATGTTAACAATGTGGACCGTTCTCATCTCCGTCTTGTACAACTCAACTAGCAAATGAAAACAATATATTTTAGCTGAAACAACTCAATAAGAGAAACTGTTATGAATCAAACACACTATTGCAATCGTCAAGATGTGAGCTTTCGAGAAACTGTTAGAATGCTCAGTGCTCAAGAAAAATTCCTTAGGTGCCACAGGGCTCGAGCGCTTTCAAGTTCAGAAGTCGCCTCCTTTTTCAGTATTTATGTGCTTTAGCTTTTTTGTCTGCCTTGTGATTCATTTCTATCCCAACCTGTCTATGCTTGCCGTTACTTCTCAGAAGACTAGCTTAGGCAACTGTCGCTGGACTGCGTGGAGCCCGCACCGTGGTGCGTGAAAAGCCAGGCGATGTCTTCTGAAATTGACACTTTTGGCGCCAAAACCCCCAATTAATATAGCGTCTTGGAGTCTGCTATCGATTATCATGTGCAGTTTCCAAATTTTTGCTCTATGTTTTCATTTTTGTAGGTTTTGCCCAAATCACGATCTCATAAAAAATCGTTACTCGGTTGTGTCGAATGTCCATATTAGACTCGTTTTCTGATTTAATGAGTCATATTCTGCAGGAAACTTCTTATCTCTTGATTTTTAGGAGAGTTTTTTGTTATCTAGATGACTGACAATTTGATAATTTCAGGCCGTTGAGCTCCTCTTAGTGGGAGATGGAGGTATGGGCAAAGCAGCTTTAGTTAAACGCCACCTGACAGGGAAAATTCACGAGAAGGTATCATGGCGAGTTCTTTTCTAGTGTCCCATAACACTGCTCATTTCCAGCGTTTGAAGATCAGAAGGTTGCCTGCTTTGAACTTTTATGCCCTCATTCAACGGAACCAGTATTTTTGCAGCCACAAATCGAGTAGACATCCGTGCACTAACCTTGCACAGGTGAATGTGCAATCATTATGTTCGACGTCAAATTGGATCAGTCGACTCCTTGATGATTCAGTGTGTTGGATACGTCCGGGCAAGAGCGGTTTAGTGGCCTCCGAAAGAGCTAATGTATGCAAGGTTTCTTTCCTTGTTAACTTAAACTGATACTTCTAATAATTTGCTTGAAATGTCGACAACGTACAGCTGAATGTGCTTGATCATTTTCACCATCACTGCGGAAGTGACGTACAAAGACGTCCCGAACTGCTATTGCGTGTTATGAAGTTATAAAACAGCTGAGAGATGCCGTGCTCATTTGTTACCGAGATATTTACGTTGTAACGCTCTCATACTTTTTATTTGGGACATTTTTTCCAATTTTTCAAGAATACTAGCTTTCATGTTACATGTGCTTGCAGGTAATAATGAAGTAAAAAGCGGTTCTTCTCAAAACGCATTGAGTTCATTATTCCGGGACAGACTAACTGCTTATGATGAGAAGTACAAAGTCAAGTCACAAGTAGCAGCCAGCGTCTTAAATATTCACTTATTGATTGCATACTACAGATATGAATTTATGCTCAATTTGTTTGCATATTGTGATTCGTAAATAATTAGTCCAGGAAGTATTAACTGTTGATTGCTTTAGTGAGTGTTAATTACTGGTTATTGAAGTACTAATTGTATCGGAAAAGAATAAATTGTGGCCGATTGCTGCTTGTGCAAAGCCAAATTATTATGATCAATGTTGATTGTATAGATTTTTGATTGTTGAATAAAAATTTGAATTAACATTATGACAGCGAAGTGAGTCACGAAAATGGATCTTTTCCGAGGAATTTTTTTCATAAAATGATGAAATGATGAATGCGAACACTATCAAGGCTTCTTTGACTACGTGCTAGAAGTCCATCAATACAAGTCTTTTAGCAGTTATATGTCATAAAATGTATTTTCCAGTTGCTCTTACAACACTATCAAAAAAAATGTGCAGTAACTTTTGTAACAGCAATGTTTTCCCAAAGATGTAGTTCTCTTACTGAGAAGTGGGAGTCTTTAGGATAAGCGGGTGTTTTTTAATTGAAAACATACCTTTGTAATCAAAAATAATTTTATTTGACCGCCACTTGCGGTGTCGGTGTTATGATGTTGATACAAGCAGTACTGGCGAGGTAGGGCTGTAGCCTGAGATCTCACCTTTCGAATAGTTTCTACAAACACTCCTATGAAAAGTTTCTCTCCAGCGAACCAGGTCAATTTTTCTTTTGTCTCCTTATAATCCGAAAGAACCTCCCGAGTTAGACGTATTTTGTCCTGCCGTATAATTATTCTATTAGTAATTCATAGATGCGCCAAATTTTGTTAAAGAACTGATTCAGGCATCGAGGGAGTTATATAGAAGACTCGGCGTTACATTGCTTACATGGGAAAGAACAGGGGTGCTTTGTTACACGTTTTGAATACTAAAGCTTACTCAAACAATACCACAATTCTAATATAAGGTGCCATCTTACTTGTTCGGCAAACTGTCAGCCGTATTCGAGCCTCTAAAGAACCAGCATCGCCCAACTAAAAACTCAAATGTTTGTCTACGATTATGTCATCCAACAGGCCTCTCAGCGCTGTATCCTCTGAGACAGGTCTGCGACCAGTCCAGACCGACCAGTTTACTGCCAACTCCGGGGAGGGGGGCGGGGGGAGGTGAATGGCTTGGTGGGCCATCCATGAGCGCGAGATCAAACCACCGACCTTGTGCGACGCAGAGCACCTCTAACCACTGCGCCACATGCGCTCTCGTCCCTCATTCTGATGTAATAGAGAGGTTTCCACTTATGGGGTGTGACTGCTCAGTCGGATTGCTCAGGAAAATTCTTTCCGAAATAACGAAAGTACCAGAAGCAGAAGAAGCTATTCACTTCCTGTCGACGACGTATATTTACTGAGAGAGAAAGGCTAGTACATGACCCTTCGTCACAATTTTATTCTGCGAATCCCACTACTTCCACCATTCGATTCGTTTTTAGCCTTCTTCTTGAATGACGTAGAATACTGGTCGGGCATGTCTCCTTGCAGTCGAAGATAGCCTGGCTGTGGCTTTCCATAGGGCGTTTTGGTTGACTGCCGGCCGGAGAGTGTGGGGGTGGGATGGAGCCCAGCTCCATGCGCGGCGCTACGAGCATGACAACCATTCGGCTACGGAGCTCCTTCTTGTGTAATTACGACCTAAAGCAATTCTTGCTTCTTGTTTGCCCAGATGTTTGCCAGGTTAATGGGTTTGGACAAATGGTTATTATTTTACTATTAATATTCCATTATGATCTAGTATTGCGACTGTCATAGCCTATGGCGTTCGTTTCGTCCCTTAAAGGGTGAGACGCGGGTTCAATCTCGCCCGAGGTTTGAAGTTTGCACATCACTGCAGATTCTTGGATATAAAGAACGATCGTGTTCATTCTCTTTCTTCTTCCTATTTTTAGTTATCATTTGAATTTATTTCCTTTTTTCCCAAGTCTTTCATTTATTGTTTCAGTTGTCTATGCGGCCAGAATTCTTTTTATTTGATCGCCATTAGCGGTGCTAAGATGTTATAATATACTCAATAATAAATAGTGACGTGCAAGAGCATTTGCGTCAGTTGAGATTCGAACCAACGTCTCACCTTATCCGTGCGTACGTGATGAATCGTTGCACCTCAGTATGCGTCGATAATGCAACGGTTCAGCACACCCCCGGATAGGATGAGATATGGGTTCGAATCCTAGCCGACGCAAATGTTTATGAATATCACTCTTTATCATTGTTTATGCTGTATTTGCTTTGAAAAGGTTGTTTATATCGACCCCTGGTGGATCACGTGTGCCAAATGAGGTACACGATTGTTCAAAGGCCTTTCTCGTCAGATACATTTCTTCTCTCAGACATCTAGTACTTATTCGAAAGTTTAAATCACTGCAATTTCAAAAATATGGTTGATTTTTGGAAAAGGCTTTTTATTACGTTGTAGTAGCAAAAAGAAGATAAAGTTTCATTTAATTGCTCGGCTAAGGATTGTATATGGCTCTTCGACAAACTCTTTTCAGCCATTCGGTAGCCGAAATATAGAAGATTTGAATGCTGTAATTGGTTTTCTAAAAGATTGTGATAGAACGCTGTGAGAGCGGAAAGAAGATTACGTTCCACACTCAAAGTTTTCATCGCATAGAAAAGCTACATATGCAGGAAAAACATATGACCATGTGGAGAAAATCACGATGTATCGGAATAGCACCAGAACCTAAGGTTTTACTTTCGAAATAAAGGAAAATTTCGAAATGAATAACGAGAATCGCGCGCCTTTTGCTAGTTGCGCCGCGCGATCGATCGACTGCCGTCTCCAGAGGGTTAGGATTCACTCGATGATTCGTTACGATTTCTATTTTACGATCGTCCAATATTTTGGTGAACGCTTCCAAAAACTCTGTGGTGAACAAATTCATTGGCCCCGTATTTACTCGTTCAGAGAATGATGAGATTTGTCTTTACGAGGCACTCAGGAGCGCATGTGGCGCAGTGGTTAGAGGTGCTCTGCGTAGCGCACGAGGTCGATGGTTCGACTCGGGCTCATGGTTCACTAAGACATCCATCCCTCCTGAGTCGTTAAACTGGTATCTGACGTGTTTGAGGGAAAAGCAGCACTGACTGGATATATCGGTGGGATTCCTTTCGGTCATGAGGGACAAATGGAAAATCGAATTCATTCGCTGGAGAGCAACTTTTCACCGTATTGTTGGTACCCATTTGGAAGCTGAGTTTTCTGGCTACAACCCCATGTTGCCGGTTTTTCCAAAACACCTTTTATAAGAATGTAAAATTCAAGGCAAAGCTCTTTCTTTGGACTGTTGGTATCATTCGATAGCGCTGGGATCAGCACCAATTACGCTATCAGATGATTACTAGTAGTCTCAAGAATGAGCTGTGTCCGGTGAGAAATATACGCGTTTGTGGCTAGTATTATTTCGAATTTGGCATCGTTATAATAGGGTGTTTTGAAAAGTCAGCGACGCGGGAATGTATCCTCATGTCTCAGCTTTCAAACGGATACTAACACTCTTATGAAAAGTTCCTGTCCAACGGATGAGGTCGGTCTTTCCTGTGTCCCCTCATAACCCGAAAGAACCATCGGTAGGCCACCGCGAGCCACTGTAAAGGCCAGATATGTATATGATCGCCTCAAACCAAGCTAGAAGTTGACGACGAATGTATGGCGCCTGAGGGATTGATCAGCGCCGAGAGCTTTATGGACTGAGCTCTAGGCGTTCAGCTGGACCAGAATTTCTGTTCAGAAGTTTTTATTTTTGCATGATTTAGGTGCTCTTACTTGTTCTTAGTGCAACTTATCTACTCCCACAGCTGTCGTTAGAGTCAATATTTCATCGATCTGATTACTGTCATGTGAACTGGAGTGTTTGTTTAGGAATCCTGGCGACCCGTCAACGTTTGATCTGCATGCTCTGTTGAACGACTGCAGCTTGAAATGGGAGCGAAATCGAAGTAAGATGTTCTCTGTTTCCCTCATTTTCTTATCTCCCTGTATCTCTCCTCTTTCTCAGCTTTAAAGCTCCTTTTTTGCTTATTCTTTGAGTGTTTAGAGATGCTCTGCAGCTTTTGAGAAAAAAACCCCTTTTATAAAGTTGTAAAATCAAAAATAAGAGTATGTCCCAGACGCGCATATTTCTCATCGGAGGGAGCTCTTCTCTCAGACTGTTAGTTTTTTTTTTTGATAGCGTAATGCTTGTGATTCCAACGCTGTGCTCATTTTATGAAAAGACCGTTTTTCTGCATTGCAACAAGGGAAAAAAATTGAATTCACATACGCGAGAAAAGTGGTCTTTGGCTGATTCACGTGCCGCTGGGTGAGGCGACCGCGTGAACTGCTGACGCGATACCTTTTCTACACGTTCATATGCTCAAAAATCGATCGAACATCGCGTCAGTGCATGTACCGCCTTATCCAGCTGCACGTGAATTGACCGAAAACTATTTTGCTCGCATATGTGAAAAAAAAACTTCTTTTCCCTGTCGCAGTGCGGAAAAACGGTCTTCACAGAAAATAAGCACAGCTTTGGAATCGGCAACATCATGCTTTCGAATTATTACCAATAGTTTCTAAAAAAAAAACTCTGTCCGGCGAGAAATATGCGTGTCTGGAACGCAGGGAATTTCCCTCTGTAACAGCGTCAAAAAAGGTTCTTCCGAAAGCCGGCCACGTGGAGCTGTAGCCCAAAATCTACCGTTTTTGTATGATTAGCATTACTCTTATTAAAAGTTGTTGTCCAGCGAATGAGATCGTTTTTCATTTGTTGCCTTGTAATGAACAAGATCGCTCCGCGCTCAAGGGTAAACGAGCCTTTCATCTCTATGGTCTTGGTGAATTCCTACCAGACTTCCCTGGAGCGATAGACAGCACTGACTCGATACAGTGGTAGGCCACCTGCGAGTCATTGTAAAGACCAGATATGTATTTAGTCACTTCAGCCGTTCTTGATGAAGTTTTCAAGCTTTTCATAGGTCCGGTATGGCATGTCTAGTTGTAGACGTACGTTTTGGTGTTCTCGCACGCCTCATCACTTGAAATCGAGTGATATTCGGCGCCACCATGATTAGGTTAAGGTTGAACCGGAAGGCCATGTGGTACGGATGAAGCGTGTGAGAACGCCAAAACGTATGTCTACTACTAAACATGCCAGTACCAAATCTCTAAGAGGCTGAAAACATCCTATCACACTATATCGGAATTTTGAAGCATGAGGTCAACATAAGCGATTGGAATGTACGGAGTGACTCAAGCGGGCATCAACAACACTTTCATTTTTCCCTATCGCCCGCTAGAGTACCTCAGTGAGTCCTCCTCGCCCTAGAGATTTGTAGAGCATCATATCTTTCTTTTAGTCTTTTCTTGAGCAAGTCCGACCATTGGTCGATGGTCTTCCTGTGGTGCGCTCTATGTCCCGAGAAATCCAATCGGTAACGACTCTCGTTCATCGGTTTTGATGAAGCACATCACGTGTCTGGCCCACCTCATTTTCGATATCCTGGCTTGTAGAACGGTGTCTTTGATTTTCGATCGTTGACGTAGATCGCGTACTCCTACCATCAATCTTTCGAATGCGCGTTCGATAACGCCCAGTGATCTTTCGTCCTGCTTACGTAGCGACCAGGTTTCTGTTGCATACGTTAGGGCAGGGAAAATTGTCGAGTCGAAAAGGTGGGCACGGAGTCGGATGTTCATTGTCCTCTTCACTACATCTTCGATGCTCTTAAACGCTCCCCGAGCCGCTTCGTTTCCTCCTGCTCAACTCTGGAGCCAGGTCGTTCATCATGTTGATTTCACGACCTAGATAGACGTAACTGGAGCATTCGGAGATGTTGTTTCTCCACAGGCGATTTCGAAATCGGTCAACGTTCGTTCTGCTTAGATGATACTATTTGTTATGAGGGCGATTCATCAGCCAAGCCACGATGGTTTGATTGTCGACCGCCGATTTTCACTCACATATCGTTCCATTTTAATGTTTGCATGACATTTTGGAGGGTGGTTGTGAATAATTTTCGCGAGATGGTATCGCCTTGTCGAACCTCTCTTCTTACGTCAATGGTGATATTGCTATGGAATGGTGATATTTTGGTCGTGAAATCTTTATAAAGCTCACGAGGGATCATTATGTACCGAGTAGGGACGCCCTGGTTATCCAGAGCCTCTGTAACCGCTTCTGTTTTCCACTGAATCAAAGGCTTTCTTCAGATCGATGAAAATGGGAGAGAGTGGTTGTTTGTACTCTCGTGAAACTTCAATGAGTCTTGTGATCGTGTGAATGTGGTCTATGGTACTAAATGCTTTTCGGAACCCTGCTTTCTCGCATGGCTGTCCTTCGTCCAGTGTTCTATCAATCCTGTTGAGGATGAGTCGAGTGAAGAGTTTATAGACAACGGACAGCAAGCAGATTGGGCGACAGATGCTTCTGTCGTTAGGTTTCCCTTTTTGAAAAACAACACGGTCTTGCTGGTTTTCCATTGGTTGGAAACCTTGCATTCTAACAAGTAGCGAGTGAAGAGACGACCCAGGGTGTTGATTAGAATCGGCGTTAGGTTCTTTTCTTGGAAGGATGGCAGCACTGATCTGATGCATCGGTGGTCACCACCTGTCAATCTGAAGGTCACATATGCATTGAAAGTGCTTCAAACGATACTAGATGTCGAATGTATGGCACATCCCTTAGCGATTGATCAGCACCCAGAGGTTTATTCTTCAGCTTTTTTCACAATTCTACTTTCAGGTACGTGATTGTTCAGTTGGCGAGTGTTATTACAGGCTCGACGAGAGTTTGGGTCCGAGAAAGAGCTGCTGAGAAATTTTCCGGGATATTTCATGATCCGGCTTGTGAGTGTTTTTCTCAAATTTCACTTTATCTTCCTTCTTACCAGTTCTCTTGGTTTATTTGTTGTAATTTCCAGTGGGAAGAAGCTGTTTATTCGAAGAGTCACGACGAATCAAAGGGAAGAACGAGCTCCCCAAGCGGGTGAAGCAGATGTATAAACATTGCGAATTGATTAGTTCTCTCCAGTGATTTATCGTTTTAGTATACATTTTAATGAATATGTTCCAAAGATGTATGCCTTATTCACTCGAGTAGAAATCCCTGAGTACTTTTACGATTTTCCTGGCAAATTTCGGTTTCTGTTTGGTTATCAAAGAATTTTCCGGACCTTTTCGTCTTTTTCAATCATTTTTCACCACGTGAGTTTTCGCTTTTACTTACCGTTCAGAGCAGCTTCCTGCGGTGATTTTGATACATGACAATTATACACTAGTTTCAAGATGGAAATGTCCCGAGAGCAAGAACAATCGTTGATGCTACACGAGTATCGTTTGGGTGTCAAAGTGCTGCTTTCGAACGCGACGATACTCGTCTAACATCGATACAATCGTTTTTGCTCTCGAGACAATTCCATCTTAAAACCAGTGTATAGGTGTTGTGTATAAAAATAAGATTCATTTCGATTAAGAGGGAACAAATGAAAAACAGGAGGTTGCTCTAATCGATCATAGAAACAAAAACCTAATTACATAAAAAATAATCAACAGAGACGAGAAGTTCAAGAGAATTATTCGCCCACTCATTAATGGCATCTTGTTGAGCATAGAGTTATGGAATACGAAGACGTGAACTTGAAAGGATCTGTGGAGGAATTAATGAAAGATGAAAAAATCGATATAGAAGATCCTGTGAAGGAATCGAACCTGATTGCCATAGCGTTTGCCGTTCTAGCCATTCTAATTACGATTGTGTTCCTACTGTACAGGTACGAGCTTGATTTTGAAGAGGTTGATCTCGTCAGTCAGTGGCTGAGGCTTGTTTTTGTAGGTCGCTGAAAAGTAGAGCCGATACTATCCTACTAATTGGCCTTAGCGATTCTGGGAAAACACGGATTTTCGCGAAAATAGCCAATAAAAGTGAGTATGCCTATCAAGTTTCATCACAAGAGTTCACTTCATTCGTTTATGAGAAACAGCAGGTGTTTGGGCCCATATAGTGGACCATAAATCTGCCTTTTTTTCTTTAAAATGGCTTGAAATCGTGTGACGACTGTATCGGCATCCACATCAGGAGCATTCTGTCTTCTTTATCATCAGCAAGCTCCTGAGATGGGTACGGAGCATGTTGGGTCTAACAATGGCGCATAAACTCAGCTTGCCATCGTTAGATGCCATAGTCGGATGCAACACGCTGCGGGTTAAAGACACAGAGGGTTGGGTCCACGGTTCCGAAAGGGTATGGTGTACTTTGGACATTCTCCTAGGCATAGTCGTGATACTTCTGTAACGGTGATCGTTCCGTAGAATTTATGGACCTCGCCACGTCCTTGTCGAACCTATTGACTTCGCTGTGATTATAGTTTAACGATTATGTGTTCTTTTTTCTATCTATAAAGGTTGTTATCACTGTCTGCTTTACTTCCAGCTCTTCTTGATGTTGTTTCCTCGACTCGTCCTCTACAGAGGTTTCGGAGTGTTCACGTGCTGCCTCGGCTAGTGCCTCAGAATTTCGTCTTCAAGAATGTCGTGAGATGTTGATTCAAGCTACTCTCTTGACAATCTTGGGGGGTAGCTGAGCTAAGGCGATCCCTAGGATGATTTTACTTGACCGGAGGAGAGTTGGAGGGGAAGTTGAACCAGCACATTGCGGTACACTTACGATATCCATACCCGTTTTGAAGTCCTCGTGACGAAGGCATATTTTGCTCTTTCAGGAGTTCTACTAGTCGTTCTGTGGCCTAAATCTCACGAATTCCAATGGCCTTCTCCTTTTTTGAAAAGGACCGCTTGTTGCGCTGTAATGAGATTACAAAATGAAGTTATGTTTCTTTTTGGGCATTTTTCACTGGATAGAGCTTTGTCGTAGGCTTTCAGTAATTATTCGATGGCCCAAGTCATGACGATTCCAACGTTATACTTGGTTAGTGAAACGACTTTTTGCTGTGTTGTCGCAGTCAAAGAAGATTGGGTTTCTTATTCGTCGCCTTTGTTATTTGCTAGGGTGCGTGAATGGCTGAAGTATCGATCGCGCAACTCATATGTGACGTGCGATTTTTGTTAGCCATTTTTGGTTTCTTCTCAGCTACGAAAGAAAACGCTGGATAAAACATATGACTCTGATATTACAAACAATTCCTTTTCACGTTCATATGCTCATGATGTATAGGCTTAAGCTCATTAGTAGGTTTATTTGGCAATATAAAAGAATTGAAAAGCGTACTTCCTCAGAGCGATGGAACAAAGTTTCTGCACATATAACTTCAGAATCATCAATTCGTGCTCTAAATATTCCTATTTTGCAAAAGCGCTATGGCTTGGTGCCAATGTCACGAAATTCCATTCACCGACTGCGAAAGCCAATCATTTTTTGGCTGCTACAGCGTATTCAAAGTCTTTTCAAAACCAACTATAACATAGAGATCGACGACACGTGCTATCGAATGATACTCAACTTTAGAGAAAGCGAAAACGCGTTTTTCCAAGGGTTGCAAAGGGTACGGATGACGGAAAAGTATCGCGTTGCTCCTTTGATAGCTTTATAACCCTGCATCCTAGCCACTGCGCTACCTCGTCTTCGATGGTTCAGTGTGGGCGATGAGGAACATGAAGACCGGCGGTATTCCTTGTATTTTTTTCAATACTGAACGTCCGATTCTCCCGAATTATCAACTGTGAGCTAGCGTTTTACGTAGTCTCCGTCTTTTGATCATCCAAATAGTAGTCTCATTTCAACCTTTGTTATCTGCATTGCTATGGATAGAGATTGAAGCCATATAGTGTATAGTATCAGTAGCTGTATATAGCCACTTAAATGAGCTCTATAATATCGGGTTCTCTTTCCAAATCAATACAAGACGGACCTTTGTTTTTGTTGTTTTTCGTGAAAGTATCCGTAGACGTCGAAGCTCCCCGCATTAATACTTAGCGTGTGAAAGTGGAGGCAAGTACGCTTTCCATTTCACTGCACATCGCTTGATTACTTGTGGAATAGACATGCTGTAAATCAAACAGAAGCATATGCAATGATCAAGAGATAAAGTTCTGAGTTCGTCTCCATCGGAATACTCTCGTCCAACTTCGATTTTATCTCTTTTATCCATGCACTTTTCCCGAAGTTTGTTTGTCAGATCACTTCTGACTTCAGTTTATGCTCTAATTCTTCATTCTCTCTAACTCGCCTTCAGAGATTGTCTTTCGCAGTCAATCGTTCACCATTCTCTGAAGAGAGTTAATCTTCAACTTTCCGATGATTTTCTTCTATATCTCTTAGTTCATGTTCATAGAATGCTATATCATTTCAATAAATCCGAAATTCATTGGCACTGACTATGACACATTAGTATGGACAAAATGAAAAACTGATCTCATTCGCTGGAGAGAACTTCACAGTAGTTTTAGTAACCACTCGAAAGCTGAGATCTTCAGGCTACAGCACCACATTGCCGGTTTTTCAAAACGCCCTCTTGTAGCGTAGTAGCATTCAGGTCAAAAGTTATGTTTCACACTTGCATTTGCCTCATTTTTAGCATGCGTATAATTCGCTGGAAGCGGAAAAGCATATGAGTGTGTAGAGGAATGTTCGTAATATCTCAGTTAATCGTTTTATCTGGAATTTCTTCCAAAACGGAGGAAAAATCCGCATTTGAATAGCAAAATATCGATTGTCCCGCTTCACAGCGCCCGTGCCACGTCCTTCGCCTGTGATGTGCGTAAACAACGTTATCAGAAATGTTAAATTCGATCTTATTTTCCTTGTTGAACCGTATTTTCAGAAAATAAGCACATCGCTAGATTCAAAAACCATTGCTATAGAGGATTACTGATATACAAAGAAAGAGCTCTGTGCGGCGAGGTTGAAGTTCAGAATCGAAAAGACTAAGAGGAAATCGAAAGATCAAAAGAGCTTTCCAGAAAGCAAAGCATATTTTGAGTTCATTGAAGATTGTGCTATAGTTTGAGTACTGACATTCTGGGGAGCTTTATCTAGAGAATTTTAAGCTGAGATAAGAGAAAAACACGTGGTTTTATGAAGCATAATTTCATTTTGATTGTTACAGCGTTTTAAAGGGGTGTTTTGAAATAACCGGCGACGTGGAGCTGTCGTCTGAAGTCTCAGCTTTCGAATGGTCACTAACATCCTGTGAAAGTTCTTTCCAGCGAATGAGATCGGTTTTCTATTTGTTCCCTCCTAATCAGTAAGAAGTCCAACTTCGATTTCTGTCTTTTCAAACGTGTCGTATCAGTGCTATGAATTTCGGATTTATCGAAATGATATAGCATTCCATGAACACGAGCATGGAGATGTAAAAGAAAATCTTCGGAAAGTTGAAGATGAACGTTCTTCAGAGGAGAATCAGAGAGACCGATTGACTGCGCAAGACAATCTCATAAGGCGAGATATGGAGATTGAAGTGGGAGCACAAACTGAAGTCAGCTAGCGATGTGATGAACTGACTTCAGGAATAGTGCATGAAAGAAGACATGAAGTCGAAACTGGACGAGAATATTCTGACAGAGACAAGCAATCATATCAAAGCCAAGGAATATCTAATTTTTTAGAATGATAATTTTTCAAGCGTTGATCAATCCCTGAGAGATGAGCTAAGCACTCGCCTTTATCCAGCATTGTTTGAGATAACTGAATGCATATTTAACCTTTGCAGTGACTCGTGGTAGCCTGTCGACGTATCATGTCAGTGCTAATATCCTCTCAGACAAGTCTGGTGCCATTTTGGTGACTCTGGAAAGGTTGAAGGATTAGTTACCTTGAGCGCGAATCTGAACTATCGACCACGTGTTTGTCGTATGACACCTTCAGCCACTGCGCCACATGCGCTCTGAAGTATATTGAAGATGCGGTGCAACTGAACATTAGGCCCTATTTTATCATCCTCATTGGTCTTAAGGGTGATGTTATGCTTATTTTTGATACAATAACAAAACAATTCCCTAAACGTCTGATTCACTGTCTGACTCTTGTATTTTGATCATTGACATAGACTTTCCAGACTAATTGTGGACATACATTCAGTTGGCGGCTTTCCATATTTAATTGTGTTCAAATAATGTTTGTTTTCAGACAATGAACCGGTGACTTACACAACTTTCCAAGAAAATATTATGGATATCGACGTAAAAGGAGCACAGTTGAGGGTAATAGACTGATCTAACTTGTAGTAAATCAGTATGACAATCTCTATTATTCTCTATCGCCTTTCAGTTGCCTTTTACATTTAGTGAATTTTCCCGGTGCCGAACGTCTACGAAAGCAATTGGTGGAAAAATGGTTAAAGAAAGCCTCGTGACGTCGCCGAGTTTTTCTACGACGTTATTCTGGAGAGCGGAAAAAAGGTTTTTTACGAGGTTTTTCATATAAAAGTGGAAGCGCGGGTAGCGCGATGGCTGGAGATGCTGTGCGACACAGACGTGATCCATCAATCAGTAGTCGATTTTTTGACTTTGCGCTTGAGGCTCACGAAGCTTTTCATCCTTTCGGAATCGGTAAAGTGGTACCAGTTGATAAAGTGGTACCAGACTTGTATGGGAGGATAGCACCACAAACTTGCTTCATTGATAGACCACCACGATTCACTATAGAGGCCAAATATGCATTTGACCACCTCGAAAGGTTCTAAATGAGGGCGAATACATGGCGCATCTCTCTTATTCTGATCATCGTCGAGAGCTTTGTCCGATAGTTTACCAAGAATATCATACCTCTTATTTTGAGTGTTTTCTTAAGATCACTCTCAAATTTCAACATGCCTGATAATCGCTTTCTGAGCCATGCATGTGGTCTGATATAGGCTAACTTATAGAGCCCGATACATGTGCTTTGACATTGAGAGTCTTTTCAGTCGGGCGATACCTTCCGTCTTTTGTCAATCCTCTCGCTGTGCTACATTCATCCATATTAAGAATGGACGAAGACAAACCTTTTACATGTTCCAGTAAGTGAATATCACTCAATCGGCAGTGTTGTACGCTCGATTGCTCTTGGCAGACCACATATTTGGCTCAAAAAATGATCATGATTATATGAGTTGGATTCACCAGAGAGGATTGGGTAAAGACAAAAGGTACTGAACGAATGACGGGGCTGTCAAAGCCGAAACACGTGTATTGGGCTCTGTAAGTTTGCCCAATAACAGGCCTGATGCATGGCTCAAAAAATGGTTATTATGCATATTGAAAGTTGCGCATGGTTTCGAGAAAACACTTGAAACGTGCTTTAATTGTCCCATACCAATCGTTTTCTTAGCATTCAAGAGTTATATATAGACTTGAGGCTCATTATCGTGGTTGTGGAGTATTAAATAAATATGAGAATCCCAATCCTAATCGTAAATTTTAACAACAACTTCGATTAATCAACAAATATCGCACTCACTGCGAGTTGCACTGCGCTCGGCGATTTCAGCTAGGTCCCGATTTGGTTAAATCCAATATGTGCCTCCCAAACCAAGCTCGTTAACGGTTAGTTACTAACAACCGTGATGCCTTATATCGAAGAATGAATAGTAGCAGAACTGTAGCCTCGATGGTGTAGTAGTAGTAGCACGCGCTCGCGGTGTGGCTCAAACACCACGGGTTCAGTTCCCGCCTGGGCTCGAAACTTTTGTATATTTCTCGGCATCTTTGAACCGAAGCTATATCATCATTCCGATTTCCTTTCCGAAAGGTAACATCTTCTTCCTGGCATAGTAGAATCAAATTGCTATCGCTCTGCTCCACTTCTGTTAGTTATTCTTTTTTCTCACGTAAATGCAGCATGCGATGCGATTTTTCAGATACCAGTGGTTGTTGTATGTAATAAACAGGATCACGAGCTTTTGAAGAGTAGCCAGGTAGATTTTGTTTGCTTTAGACTTTCATAGCTATCTGAATACATTCACAAAGCCGCCTATCTGTTAACCTCAGCATTCTTGATAATTTACAATTTCTTTATTGATAGCTAAACACCAGTGTTCATGTTGCAGTTTATCTGACAGCTGACGTTTTGGTGGTTTTGCCTTCTCCAGGACTTCAAGAGACCAGGTCAGTCAAGCACTTCCATTACTTCAACAGGAAAAATTCGCCAAACCTAGATTGTGTTGGAAGTCGTTTTGTGCTTGATGTGAATGAAGTCTAGGTTTGGTGATTTTTTAAATTTTGTTGGTTAGTAAAGGTATTTGGTTGACTGAGTTGTGAGTAACCTGATCTTTGCAGACTCCGAAGAAGGCGAAACTCGGAAACGTCATCTCTTAGAAGAAAATCACTTGCAAAGCCTCGTAACTGGTCTGTGTCACCTGTCGAATTTGGCCTATAAGGGAAAAATTAAGAGTTCGAATACTTCGTTTGTGTTTTTTGTGTAACGTTCTGAAAATTGTAGGTGAGTCGGGCTTCTTCGGAGAAAGAAATTGGTCTAATAAACAGGACTCGTGCGGCTGCGATTTCTTCGACTGATGGATCGTTTGTTTCTCGTACGCTCACTAACAATGGTGACAGTTTCACATGAATGATTTGTCTATGTTAGTGCTTTTTTATCTTTTGTTGACCCATACACCCCACTTGATCAAAACGGAGGTCGTGTTTACCCCAACCAAAGGTCCACACCACCTTTGTGCCAGCCGCTTTGACTTGATTAAGTTGCTGTGTTTTCCAATTACCGTACTGTGTGTACTGATTCGATAGCTAATCTAGCGGAAATTGAAGCGGCCGAGGGGCATAAACGATGCTGTGTAATAATTTCCGGTATGCATTCCCGGTATGCATGAAGCACAAGTTCAGCTCTTGTCTAGAGCCGAAAATTTTGCATATTACTCATCATCCTTGGATTTACAATCACTAGTCTTGGTGATTTCAAACAAATTCAGTGTTTACTCATTTCTAGTAAAATTATTAAGAGAAAAATAAAAATAATGGGATTCTCAATCATTTTAAACACCTATTCTTGTTGCGTCATCTCCATGTTTATTTCCTTTCTTTCTTAGAGCTCCTCTGAAACTTTCACGCAGACGATTTGCTGAAGGATGGGCAAATGAACGCGCATAAGGGCGTCTTCAGTTGCTCATCCTTCAGCATAATGCGCGGTGGAAGAGGTGGAGCTACGCAACTCACGGTTGATGCTTTGAGCATTGATAGTGACTCTATAGTGCAGTCTGGTCGTTTAAGAGTTGATAAGGGTTCTTTACGTTATCGGGGAACAGGCCAAGAAACGACCTCTTTGCTGAACAGAGACTTTCCGTTGCACTTTCAGGAGTTATTCGAAAGCGTATCTAGTCTATGGCTACTGCGCTCCGTGGCCGCTTCACGAAAAAGCCTTCTCATAGCGCTGTAGCAGAAAGAAAACACATGTCTTTCACCCACGCATATTACTCGCAGAACAAAGCTCTTTCCTCAACTTTAAAGTAGCCATTCGGTACCGTAAGTTTCGATGATTCCAAGTTTATGTTTATTTTTTGGAAATGCCGCATCACTGCACTGTAGCAATGAGAATAAGATTGAGCTTCACATATGCGCGCATCTGTTTTTCGGCTAAGGTGTGGGGTGGGTGTGCGCTCGCTGTGGATTTGATACGGCGATCGATCAATAGCGTTGGCTCGTTACACATGTGGAGTGCAATTTTTGTAATTCAATTTGAGCCCTTTTTTTCGATTTGGACAAAACTCCCGAAAAACATGATTCTGATACCACGAGATTTCCTTTACACGTTCGTATGCCTTTTGTGCTTCTAGTGAGTGGTAGCTGAAACAGTGGATGGTGTATAACACAATATAGTTTTGAAATGCTGAAGCATAACAAAAGGGTCTTTCAAAAACGGCCACGTAGCGCAGTCGCAAGATATTTAAGTTTTTGAATGATTGATAGCACTCGAATGAAAATTTTCGTCCAGCGACAGGGATCGTTTCTCCATGTGTCCTTAGGCAACGAAAGAGAACACGTTTTATAACTAAAGTTCGCTTCGAAATTACTGTATTGGAGCTATTGAATTCATAGTAAAATAAATTGTCAGCTCTCCTTTTTCTGTATAAAGTACATCAGCTCTTCCATGGAATTGTTGTTACTTTTTTATTTCGTCATATATCCGACAATTTTTAAGACGACGAATGTTTTTGTTAGGATGAAATAGGCGTTCAATCGGAATAATTCTCATTACTGGTGTTGTTCTCAAGTTTTTGAGAAGCTTGATCGATTGTCTCTCTCTGATTCAGACTGGTGTTCATTGTTTTTGAATCCATTTTGTAATATCGTTGGATCATACTTTGTAATTGTGATGGTTTTTCGTTGTCATCGCTATCTTTCTTCTGATTTGGCCGACTCTCTTGCCATGTCGCGAGTGCTTGTGACTTTGTAGTCCCTTTTTTGATCAACTATTCCCTTTATCAGAATGTATGTCTGGTTTGTTTGAGCAGTTTATAGTCGTGCTAGTTTTAAAAAGAAATCAAAATGTTATATCGCATTTTTGGTGCTCAACACTACATCAGTTGTATGTGAACTATCATAGTCACAACGTTCAGAGGTCTTTCTTCTTTTTCAAGTTTAGTAGTATTCGTTGTCTTGTTGTCTTCTCAAACGGCAAGTTTTATGGGTAAAGCTCATTTGCTAAGCGAGCTACTTCTTCTTCATCTTCTTCCATAGAAACTTACTTCTTTAACTTAAAATTCTAATGGATCAATAAGGCTGTTGTAGAAAGGGTAATATGTCTAACCAGAAATTTGAATGCGAGAATAAGAATTTATTTGATTGTCAATAGGCCCCTGAAAGTTGTCGCATCAGTCCTTTTGTATTGAATCACCCCCTTAGTGAAGTGCTTTGTGCATGCTTGAGGATAAGACAGCGTTAAAGCATCTATTCTTAGCTTTTTTCAGATGGTTCAGCTTAAGGAGGTTTTCAATAGAATTCCTATTCTGCTAATGACCCTTCTTTACGTTTGTAATTCACGACCTCCTGGATAAATCCATCGTCAACAGACCGAGAAACTATTGCGAGAATTACAACACCACAGAATTATCCATTGGAGAATGATCTGTCGACTAAGTAGGCCCATTAAATTGACCTTCTTGTTCAGTTAGAAATAATCTTACCAAGTCTTGCTTTCGGTTCCTCACACATTTAATTACAGGATGGGGTCGTCCAATTATTGCCGGATGATGTTGTAGTTAAGATAACTGTAGGAGAGTTAACTATCGGCGAACCTCTCGTCAACATCGTTCCGACTGTCGCCTTGAAGTTTGTCAGATGAAGAAATTCTACGTAAGAACGACAAATGAAATACCGATGCCATGCATGCACTGTACAGAAACCTTTCATAAGAGTTTTAGCAATCATTCGAAAGCTGAAATCTATGGTTGCAGCTGCCGATGGCTGATTTTTCAAAGCACCCTTTTATAACGCTGTGAAATCCTTTTGAAATTATGTTTCACATCCGTCGTTCGCCTTTATATTTAGTGCACGTGTAAGTCGTTGGAAGCACGAAAAGCATATCAGCGTGTAGAAAAACTTCCGTAGTATCTGAAACGATCGATTTATCTGGGGTTCCCTTCGAAGCGGAGAAAAAATTCTTAGTCAAATGACAAAAGTCGCACTTTACATGTGACGCGCCAATGTATTTCGATCGATGGATAGCGGGCTGCCTCATCGAATCTACGGCCACCAGACTCCAGTCGTATAATAGCCGGTAAACAAGAGCGCCGAATATGTGAAACTCGATCTTATTTTCTCTGTTACACTGAAATGAAACGGTCTTTCCAGAAAATAAGCACAGTGTTAAAATTATGGAAACTTCCGCTATCGAATGATTACCGATATTCATAAGGAAGAGCTCTGCTCTGCGAATAGGAAACGCGTGTGGAACACAAATTTTTTACTTTCACTCAAGCGTTATTAAAAGATTTTTCAAAAACCGGCTACGTAGCGCAGTAGCTAGATATTTAAGCTTTCAAATGACTATCAAAGTGCAATGAAAAGTCTTTAACCAGCGGAAGAGTCAAATTTTCATTTGTTGCCACATAAGAGACACGAACCGAATTTCATGTGCTATATGCAATAAGAATACATCAAAACTGAAAAAAATATGTGATAAATATGATTGAAATGTGGATATATAGTAGGATAGGAACGCTCGATAAAGATGTCAAGCGTAGCCTTTTCGACTTTGTTTATCCCTTCAAAAATGCAGGATAGGAAGGAAGCACTGGCCAGAAAATAACCTTATTGAAATCTGTTCCCCCATATTTGACCACTTACTGACAATGAACTCATTTATTGACGAAAAAGAAATTGTAAATTCCATAAGAGCACTACCACGTTAGCACTGTAGCGTGCGCCGCCTGGAAGGAATAGAATACAACATCCAGTGGCACTTGTTGTTTTGAGAACGATTCCATTAGCGAAACGATGTTGATGTTATTGTCGACTATCGATTTTCACTCCGTGCTAACGTTTTGCAAAGTGACAGTGAAAAACTTAGGCAAAATGGTTTAGCCTTGGCACTTACTCTTTTTACGTCGACCAAAGAGCGTTGTGAACTAGTGGTATTTTGATTGTAAAAACATATGAAGAGAAGTTATGTTATGAGTTTGAAATCAATCTCTGGAAGATAATAGCTCTTATATATCACGAACTGTCTTTTTCATACAAATCACGCAAGTTTGACCAATTATATGACGTATTCGAGCCTTTTAAGTCAACAGTTGATCAACCATGGACTGGAAAATTTGCGATTATGTTTCCTCTGTTATGCAGTAAAGATATAGGCTAACACTTCAACCACGTTAGAAAATTTGCGCAACACCCACAGGATTCATAGGCTATTCAGAAGAGAGTAGAGTTTCAGGTCAGTCTTTAGCACAGAAAGTTACTACTTCAGAGTAGAACGCTCCATTCTTTACCAGTTTTCACGCCGAACTTTCACGAAGAACAGCTCATAATTGGTTATAAATGCTTATAGCAATAATAACAATACAGTATAAGCAAGCTGGCCATATGTAGTTAAGCGAGTAGATACGAAATTTTACGTTTGCCTGGAACACTGAACAACGTGGAATAACAGGAAACTTTACACACACAAATACGCGCACACACGCACCTTCTGAACTATTAAGTCTCATATCCGGACTGATTATAAAGGCTTTCTCCGAGGGAAAGCACAAGCCGTATGATACCCATTGTTTTGAGTCTTTTCCTAAGACAGCTCTCGTAAAAATTCAGTATACCTGATGATGAATTTTTTTTGAGTCACGCATGTGGTCTATTAGAGGGCAATTTTTTGTAGAGCGCAATACACATGTTTCGACTTTGATAGTCACGGTTGGGTGGTACCCTTCGTGTTTAACCAATCCTCTCGGGAGAACCCAATTACTATGAAGAGATGGCGACGACGAATTTTATGCACTTGCCATTATGTGGAAATCTCACTGAATTCATAGTGTTGTACACTCGATTGATCTTATCTAATGTTGACTATATCATGTCTTTCGTTGTGAGTGATTTCTAAAGACCACGATCAAAATTCAATATGCGTGACATTAACTTTTTTGAGCCACGGTTTTGGTCTGTTAAGGGGCAGGGGTTGGATTCTCCGAGAGGATTGGCTAAAGACGAAGGGTACCGCCCGACTGTCGAGACAGTCAAAGCCGAAACACGTGTGTTGAGGTCTATAAATTGCTCTTTAGCAGACCACATGCGCGGCTAAAAAAAAATCTTTACAAGCTTTATGGTTGGTAATACGTGTGTGCACAAAGGATTACTGGGTAACAACCGTCGAAAGGAAAGTTTAACGTAAAAGTTGCAAAACAGGCACTTCAATGAGAATGCAGCAAAGAAGCTTGTGCCACAATTAGTGGGGAGTCGATCAACCGTAAGTAGCAGTAAAGGAGGGAACTCATAACATATAGAAGAACTATACGGGATTAGTAACTATATTCCCCACTGAGGAACTAAATGGTGGGTCAGTTAATATGATCGAGCGTAACAATTGTACTTCATAGATAGGTAGAGAGAGTGTTTGGGCGTGCATTATTGAGAAAAAAGTTCCTCAGCACTCTCGAAAAATTCAAATTTTATATTTGTTCACACAGTATCGGCTATCGTAAATGCATAGGGAAACGAGCAGCTGAACCGAGTCTACGATGCGCTGAAGGATTACCAGACACTTCTTTGTTGAAAGTGAGAGCGCTGTTTGAGTAAGACAATGCCAATCACACTAAGGAAAGTTTTGGTGAATCTCAGGAACTCAAGGTCTCTTCGCACTCAGCCTCCAGTGCAGATGATTCGCCGTTTGATTATTGTCTTTTCCGCTTGATGGAACATTTCCTTCGTGGACGCCGATTCGAGACCCATCAAGTTTAAGAGGCGTGTCGGGACTTTTTTGCTTTAAAGTCCAGAGAACGGTAATTTGAGTAGGTGCACAAACTTGCAGGTCGTTGCCAGAAGATCGTGGATGATGAGGCATTCATTTTGAAGAACAATTATTGTTGTTTTTCATTAAACTTGTGTGCAAACTTTCAATTTTCGGCGGGTGTCAGGGAATTTTACCTTGCCGACGTAATCGAATAGTTGGGGGAGAGATGAACGGTAACAAAATGTGTGATGGAGAGCAAAATGCTGTTATGAAGTACAGATTGTGCATGGAAAAAGATAAAAGTGTAACGTTTTTACGTTTGTTGAAGCGGCTTTGTTTGAGATCCTTTTGTCAGTTCTACTTTTCTATGAATGCTGCGATGTCATTGCATCTAAGAATTGTTTGCAGTATAAATTTGAGTGAAGGCTTAAATCAATTGTACAAGTAGATTTAACTGAGATAGGAGAAACGTACAACAACAACAGATAAGAACTAAGGCAGCAAGATTACGACAATCACAGGGTACTTTAACGAACATTTACGAAATTTAATAAGCTCTCTCGATATCTAGCCGGTTTGCCCAGCTCAGAGTTTTGAAAACTATCTCATCGTAGAGATCCAGAGAAATTTACGTCGATAGGGAAAGATAGATAAGTCGGTTATATAGTAGGAAGAACAGAAGATTGATGAACAAATACAGCTGGCAAACAGACTTTATTAGAACTCAGGTTTTATCTAGGCCGACTACTAGCACGTTGGACATACGTGTTTGTGGGTCAAATGAGCCGCATGAACTCGTAGTTGCCCATATTTTGCGGACCACGATGCTCTCCACGTAGTCGATTAACATGCTTGGATTGAACCACCATTAAGGAAGGCAATTGCGAAACAAAGAACGAATGGAAAACTTGTTGAGATGTTGTGCACTTTTTTCGATAACGTAGAAGCGCACGTGGTACTGTTGTTACAGGTGCTCTCACGCGCAAGGTCGACTGGTTCGATTTCGTGCTCATGGCTCACCAAGCCATCCATCCCTCCGAAGTTGGTAACTTGATGCCATATTGGTATCAGACTTCTCTGTGAGGAAAGACAGAGCTGACTGGGTACAGCGGGAAGCTACTGTAAGTCATTCTAAAGGCCGAATATACAGTCAATCACTTCAAGCGAAATTCAAAAATTGAAGAGAAAGGAATGGCGCTATCTCTAGGCATTGATTAACATCGGAAGCTTATCCCTCTAAACATTTCGACTTCTAGTAGAAGCTTATGTTGACAGGCTTTTAGTATGTAGCGGGAAGAAAGCTTTGGCAGAGTTCGCACTCTTCAAAGGACCTCTTTGAATAAAATACACTTTTCTAATTTGTACTTCCCAAATACTTCACTGTATCAAATGCCTTGTTCGAAAATTTTGATAAACAGTCGACAACTTATACATCCGTCATCAATCAACAACAATCTGGCTTTGAATAAAAAAAATCAGCATCGGTCAATCATTTAGCCGTCTTAGACAAACTTTGTACTACATACAACAGTTAGTACTTCCTAAAGCAATCAACATTCAATACTTGTCAGAATGAATGACTTATAGATCATAATCTTGAACAGTGTACAGTGTGAATTCATATCTGCAGCATACAATCGCTGTGTCGATCATCCAAAGCAGTTGCTTGTATTTCTGACCTCGTTTCTGACTTTCATGACTTCGTCAAGCAGATACCAGATTATCTCTGAAGCACGCTCTGTTCGAGTCTAGTCGATGCGTACTAACTGCCCTCAACGGAAAATGGCTGGGGTACAGAAAGTGTTAACTACAATTACCTGTCATCATGGAAGCATTAATCCTTTCACGACCACCAGTTACGTTCTGAAGTAAATTAGAATTCTGGTGTTTTCACTGCTTTGCAGTGTTACGGTGCTCTATAAATATCTAAGTGAACTGAGTGCTAAGCAAAAATTTGGGCTCAGACAGGAGTTCAACTTGTGATTCACCCATACCCGGGGCGCCCTCGGTGAAACACTGGTTCAACTTTGGTCTGAGGTCGAATTTTTGCTTACCACTCAGTTCTCTTCAGCATTTTTCTGGAGTTGTTATAACAAAATATGGCTTATATCTCAAAGGTTTCAAAGGTGCGCTTTATTGCTAAAATGGCTCTTATGGCACGCTGTAACAGTAAAAATGAAATTATGTTGACACTTAAACATTTTTCGCTAGACGCAGCTTTCCTCTTTAAGCTTGAGCATCCATTTCACATTACAGATTTTTGCACAGAGCTTTTCCGTAACGCAAAAGTATTCGACTTCTCGCTTAATTAAGTACACATGCTATGAATAATTTGTGGAAATCAGCAAAGCTGAGTATTAAAGCGCTGAAACTGGAGGAGGATACCCATAAAAAGCATGGGGCAAACCAGGTCTGTGCTTTGCTGGTAAATGATTAAGACCGCCTGCACATGGTCACAATGAAGTTATTTTGAGTGATTGGAACATAATGAAGGCACAGGGAGTCGCCCTGAGAGCAATCATCTAAAAAAATATGGAAAACACGCAAAGTAAGTAGAATGTTCGGTAGCAAAGGTTGTGACGACGAATAATCTTCATAATAAGGTATAAATAGAAGATAAAAAACGAATACCCAAAAACTATAGAAGAAAATGTATTCTTTGATCCCAAAAAGGTTCCAGCTCTTAAGGGACATTACGAATATAAATAAATGATAGTTATCGATGAGCTGGTACCGCATGCAGTATGTATTAGAATTTTTGATCAACTAGCATTTGTTTTCCAATTTTAAATCGCTGCGATGATTTTTGGGTATTGTATATGATGAAAAATAAAACTAAAATCCGGCATCACATTTTAGCTTATCATTAGATCTCTCAAGACACATGTACAGTGCAATACACGTGTTTCGGCCTTCCAGTCTCGTCAGTGGCATGATGCGCCTTGTTTTAGTCAGTTCCGTGGGTAGATATCTCCCTATAGAGGGACCAACGCCGAGTGCCGTCAAGTGATAAAATACCGAACGGAGAGTGTTGTACACTCGATCGCTCTTAACTTATAATCATGAAATACCATACCTTTCAGTTCGAGTTTTTCTTTTTGAGATATCTTTCAAAATAATATTATCTCACGAGAATTTTTAAGCTTGTCCTGAAATCTTCCATGGTACCATTTCACACAATGGCCTCTATTCTCATGAAAAGCTTAAAATGCTTCAGATTATATTCTTTTTAGCAAGATCTCAAAAAACACTTGAAACGAAAGGTATGATCTTCAATGATCACCGGCTAAGCGCACACGAGTGTAAAACACTGCCGTCCGGTGAATTATCACTTAACGACGAGTGCAAAACGTTTGGCGTCGGCTCCCATCTACAGGTGATATCTCCCCGCGGAATTCATTAAACCGAAAGGCACCATGTAACTGACGGAGCTAGAAGACCGATTCACGTGTATTGCACTATTTAAGTGCCATGACAGATCTCATGAAAGGCTCAGAATAATCTATCAGTTTATGTTCTCAGCGTAGTCTCAAGAATCACTCCTAACGAGAAAGAAATATCAAAGCTCAAAGATTTATATCCTATTTTTCTTTGTACCACCTATTACTTACGAATGCATGATAAAATGGCGCTTTGTTTACTTCTAAGAGCTATAAATATATCAAATCATATATGTGTACAGAGTAAATCGTATATTGCCAAAATTGAAAGAAAAAACTTGAAAATTTTTTCAAGATTGTGAAGAAAACTCTTATTGGTTATCGAAATCTCGCGCCGCCTCGCGATTCGCGCAACGTGCAACAACTTCTACCACCGTCCAAAAGGGCCAGTCATAACGATCTATGACTGACTAGATGCAAAGCGGAATGAAAAAATCAACTTTTCAATCAGAGTAGTAAATGTAGGCTAATGAGAATAATATGTGAGATGTTGCTGGGGCATCGTTTAGCGTTAACACTCACCAGGTTGTAAGTGAGCATCGGTTGAGGTGATATTCTGTAATGAAAGAAGCATACAGTAGCACTTAGGCTAGGTTTGGTAAGTCGTTCTCATTATATTACACCCATCAAGCATAAGCAGTTAAACTCATTGTCAATGCTCTCGTGCCACCTAAGACGACAAATTCATGACCATGTTTAAATTTTGGGCAAGCATACTTCTGCTCCAAGCGAATCTTGTATTCTATAGTAGAGCCAACCTCTTCACCACGTTCCAGTGCTACGCGAATCGCCATCGAGATTGCCGAAATGCGCCGAGGTTGTGCACATACGATTCGCAAAGATTGCTGTTTCTCGCATGCATCCTCTATCAGGAATTGCGGCACCTAGAAATCACTATATCAGTGAAGATTCTAGAAATTCAGGAAACAAAAGCATTCGATTCTCAACGATACATTGTGCTAGGATTGGAAAGTGACTAGCCAAAAAGGTTCTGCTTGACTATTATCGATACACGTGACTACTAAAAGGTTGACAATCACTATTCTCGTGACTTTTGGTGACGTTTAGTACAAATGCAATTGCATTCACCCATCTCATAGACTGTTTTTTATTTTCGATATAAACGTTAAACATAGTCTGTAACAAGGTTTAAAGCCTTATCGAGGTTGTTACGTTAGAGCTATAGGCGTATCAGAAGCATCGCTCTCCTCACCAGTGGCCCACGCCGCACACTGAACCTTACTTTATAGTACGGATTGAATACAGCTCTAAGTAATACTTCACGGCCTCCGAAACTCTGTAAAAATATTGAGAAAGAACCTCATCGGCGCACTGCAAAAGTTTTGTAGAGCAGCACAGAGCAATAATGTGAGGGCCCTAGATGGTGGCTAGGTAGTGAGTGATCATCCCATTTTCACGACTAGTCAGGTAGGAATTCAAGCTACAAATCAGTCGATTGCAATAAAACTCCCGTCAAAGCGCTTACAACATAGGAACAAAAATAACCGAGTCTAGTGTCTGTAAAAAAGTTTTCTCGAAGAGATATCCTAACACAGCGGAAATGGTCGCTGGTCACTCACAGAAACTAATG
Source organism: Parelaphostrongylus tenuis (assembly GCA_019055375.1). NCBI lineage: Eukaryota > Metazoa > Nematoda > Chromadorea > Rhabditida > Metastrongylidae > Parelaphostrongylus > Parelaphostrongylus tenuis. The sequence goes on from JAHQIW010002983.1 coordinate 51,529, forward strand.
ACATCTACATTTTGCTCGTGATTTATAGCCTCGTGATTATCACTACGTTGTCGAGTAGTGCGTGCTTTGAAGTGAAGTAATCGTTAATTGTAAAAAAACGGAGAAAATATGGTGTTCTGAAGAGAGCAAGACTTTCGAAACTGCTTAATTCAATGCTTGATGAGGTAAGACAACTGCTACGATTTGCAGAGATAGATCTATAAAACTCGCGGAGGATAGTTCTTTTTTATGAAAGATATGGATGAAAGTTATGCAGTACGCAGTCTTTGTTGTAGTGTAAAATATTAACCAAACATCTCAGTGGGGAATTTCAAAAGGCAGTTCCAGAGCATATGTTGAAATTTGTGTGCCAACATATTCATTCTGTACCACAAAATGTACCAACTGTTTTCCTCGACTGTTTGAATGCACAGATTCTTCATCCATTCAAACCCAGAGTCAAGTCTCTGGTCCTCACATGCGTCTTCATAAGTAAAACACGCCATGTGTACGTTCACGTCTTCAAGCGATAGCTATAATATAACTTTTATGTTCACTGTATTCACGTAGAAGACCTGAGAATTCGGTAGAAAAATTGGCACCTCTCAAAATCCCCATTACTGATTTTCTTCTTGCTTCGCCATTCTCGTTTAACTTCTAGCTCTATTTTTCTTAGCAAAAAGCGACGTTTTAAAGCACAACCTATTCTGACAAGTGTCTCGCTAGTATTGGCTCTTTTAGAGCTTTGAGAGATCAGTTTGCTCAGACGTCAGTCATCTAACATTTTCATTGCTCAAAGATAAAAGAGCTCTAAACTTAGGTTTCAACTGCATCAAGCTTGAAATAGCTTTCGACATTTTCAGCATTTTTATCAGTTGTCTACTGAATCGTCCAGGTGAAGATCTTCCACGCAGAGATCACATGGGCTACAAATGCACGGTTCTCGTAAAAATTACGGTCTTATATACCTTACAATATCGCCGGCGATTAAGTGCCGTTCCTCCTTGTCTACATGGTTGGATTGTGGGATCTATTTAAAGCGCTTAAAAGAACACACACGCTAATGCTATCTTCCTGTTAGAGGGTGATAAATTCTACTTCCACTTAACAATCATCATTGCTGTTCCTCTGCGTCCTATGCGAGCCTACCGGTGTGCTTGGTTCGAAGTTGTGTTTGTCGTTTAGGGGTTCTTCTGTGCTGGCCCAAAATAGCTCAATCGAATAATACTTTTCGCTGCACGTTTTGGAAAAATTAGGTAAAGTATATCTGTACTCATGCAATCACTTTCTCTACCGGTGAGGCAAATTATACGCTTTTCCGTTGTACATAAACGGCCATAAAGGCAGTTGCGAGCTAGCTGCCGCCTTGCAGTACATGATGGTTTGTGAGTTATTGTCACCAGTTTATCTAGATCTGCTCTGTTTGAACAGCGTTGCTGCCTAAACTTCTTTAGTAGTAAGAAGTACAAGCAATGTGTTAGCTATTAGAAAGGAGTACTGGGATAATTCTGGTATCGCATTTGAACAAACCGACTTTCGCGATTGTCATCCAGCTGTCAGATCCCGAGACGAATATGGCTACGGGCAAGCGGCGCGTGTGAAGCACATCTGCAGCTGTCTGACCACGCTAGCTTCTGGAATGACTTCACTGGTTTAAGACGTCACGTCACGGTGCCAGAGACTGTTTATGGATTTAATAACAATGTGGCAAGCCTTCCTCATTTCAGTAAAGTTCTTATTTGATATGGAAAAAGAATGAGAGTGCTGGCAGTGAAAGCGACGTGGGTCGGCATGGCGATTTCGAAACGGTGACCGTTTTCGGCGTTTCTCCAACAACAAATAATCCCCAATTTGGTCTTTTTCCATTTTTCTCCAAGTGTTAAGCGATCAAAATAGGACTGGCACCTTAGGCAGGTAGCAAAACTAAGCACTATCATCTCTCTGTCTTCAAAGTTATAAATGCGACAATGCGCTCTTGTGCCAATTCTCTGCTCCAGTGCTAATATTTCTGTGGCAAGGCGCATTGCAATCGATACGCGTATTGTTGCTTTGCGCTGAACGTCGTCTTGATCGCCCATTAACTGTCAGGGACCATTACTTTGAAGTCTGGCCACTTACTTTCACCAACTGACACTCTATGTGCCGTTTACTACTTCTTACTTCTTTCGCGATCTCGAACCGTTACTAAGAAAAGTTCGTCTCTGGCGAATGAAGTCACTATATCATTTGTTCCCACCTAATTAGAAAGAGCCTTTTTTTTTCTCATACGATCCGTTATCTCATTCTGGGCGGATCCCACCATTTCTAGCAATCGATTCGCTATCCGCTTTATAACCCGCAAAGGTTTTCAAACAATTTCCGTGTTGCTTTCATTGCTAGTTAAGAATTTCGTCTTTTATGAATGTCGTGAAATGCTGATCAATGCTAATCTCTTTAAATTCTCAGAGAAAGCCGATCCGTGGCTAGAGAGTGTCGAGGGAGAGATCGAACCGGCGCATTGCTTATCATCTCGCATTTGATACACTGCGTCACTTACCAATCCGCAATCGCACCCTCGTCAAATACTGCTATCAAAAATTCCTTGTTGAAGTGTAACAAAATGTTAATAATTCAAAATTCGGCTTCCTATTAACCTTGGAATGATTAATTGTTATATGAAAATCGAGGAAATTCATCTTGATCAGCTGACGCGAGGTTGGTAAATTAGTCGTAGAAATTCGGCTGACGTTTCGGCGACCCGCCTTCTTCCGAGCCTGGGCGTATGTAGTATTAGTCTGATTGAATCTTCAGTGTATTGCAAATTGACCAATGCTGCACACACCCAGGCTCTGAAGAAGACGGGTCTCCGAAACGCCAGCCGAATTTCTACGAGTAATTTACCAACCTGGCGTCAGCTAAGCAAGAGAATTTTCCCGATTTTCATATAACAATTAATGTTAATAATATTTATTGATGTAGAATGACGTGCAAAACTTTCGCGTCAGGCAAGACTGGAACCCGCACCTTACTCTTTCCGGGAGCGCGTGCTTTATCCATTGCACTATTGAAGCCCATTTTGCACGCCACTCTTTTCACGCTACATCGCACTTATCTGTCAGCCGCCAGCCGTCAACGACCTGGCCCGTGTAGTCGGTTTTGACATTGAATCCAGGTACACTGACAGATACTGGCATCAGAGATCAAATGAATTTTTTTTACTCAACCGCCTTAGCGGTGGTATGATGTTACAAATGTATACCCATTGATGTTTAGTGAAGTGCAAAACTTTTGCGTCAGGCGGGACTAGAAACCGCACCTCACTCTTTCCGGGAGCGCGTGCTCTATCTGTTACACTACTGACCCCCATTTTACACGCCACTCTTTTCACGCTGCATCGCATTTATCTGTCAGCCGCCAACCGTCAACGGCCTGGCCCGAGTGAGTTGCGGGTTCTTGTCTCGCCTGACGCGAAAGTTTTGCACATCACTCTACATCAATGAGTATACATTTGAAACATCATACCACCGCTAGAGCGGTTAGGTAAAAAGAATTTCAATTGATATCTATTTGTTTATTTATTTATGGAACCGGTCTAAATATCTGACCTGTACTACAGATCTGTTTACAGTGTGCATTTCAGTATATGTAAGATTTAATCCGTCTCTTTGCGTTCATCGCGTCATTAGAATTTAAATCTTTGTGAGCGCCGCCGAATACTGGATGAACACATCTTTTTGAAATCTCGTGGATAGCTAGGCTGAAACGATCCGTAGGGCGCCTATTATTCATTGCCAGAGAGTGATGGAAGTGGGGGATCAACGCGCGTCTACCCGTGTCAATGAGCAACAGTGGGCGCGTATGCTAACCGTTGCACCACAGACGCTCGTTTTGCACAGCACTCTTTCTGCGTTACGGCGGTGCAACCGTTAGCATACGCTCCCGGAAAGAGTGAGATCTGGGTTTGATTCCCGGCTGACGCAAACGTTTTTGCACAGCCCTCTGCATATTGGGTCTATTGCAACATCATAACACCGCAGGTGGCGGTCAAATGAAATTATTTCTGAGACTTTCGAGATTTTTGAATTTCAATTTCTTGACGATATCGGCATGATTTAGTCTTGTCTCTCCCCTCTTATTTATGTACCTAGCTACACTTTTGTCTATAGTATTATCGTATATTACTCTTATCCTATTCTTTCTTATCCTTCTATTCTATTTTTCTATTATTCTATCCTATTCTACTTCATTTATTCTTATTCTTCTTTTATTCTTATCCTACTTTACTATTATCGTATATTAATCTATCGTATGTGCTACTGATGCTCATAAAAGGATAGAGTAAAGTTCTTCCTATACGTAATGAAATATGTCCTGTCATAGTCAACATAACTATTTACCGGTTTAGTACAACAACATTTGTCCACGAGAGTGCCCTTGTCAAGAAGCGAGATCGTCCTTGAAAGGAGCGATGGCGACTTGCTCGGAGTAGTGCATTTGTATGTGGTATCTCAAATCTATCAAAGAGCATTTCAGTTTCTATTGTTGTTTGCAGTGCTACATCGACAAGCAATGGTCTGCCACGTCGGCGAGGAAGGCCACTCAAAAAAAAATCACGTGGTCTGAAGCACCGTCTAGCGAAATGGGCGTTGAGCGCCCAACGGATTCGTTGGACAAAAGGGTGTTCCGAAAACGCAGGGTAAATTGTTGTTGTTACAAAAATAATTGTGGATACACATCTCACATGCTATGGTAAATTTAGTTTTTTGATCTATTCCAATATCAAGCGGAAAATTTCTCCCCTACTTCGCCGCAAAGTGTATCCATTTCGACACACGATTTTCTCGAGGCATTTCTCTATGTAAACTTTTTTCCCCGAGACTCTCAATAGTCATTCAAAAGCTCAAATCACTGCGATTTCAAATGTGCGTTCATTTTATAAGAAGGTTCATTTTGATGCGCTGTGGTAGTAGACATAGAACCAAGTCTTCTCGTAAGTTTTGGCGCTAAATCAATAAATGCCAGTTTAGTAATATACATGGATTACTGGCAGTCAATCGATAACTCAATCTCATAAACTTTGCTACTAAGGCTGCTTTTTGAAACCGTCTATATGGAGCGTTGCTACAGCAATAACAAAATGATATTTGACAGTAAATATCTTGTCACTTACTTATAACGGGTTATTTTCCTACTGTGGAACTGAAAGAAATTTTGTAGCTAGAGAACGATAGAACAGAATTTCCCCATTTTTCTCATGCAAGGAGCCTAAAAATTTTGCAGAAAGTAGAAGAAATTTTTGAATAGGTGACGCTATGCGCAGTAATTTTAGCACTTTGGAGGCCGTGTGGGGTGTTTCGTCCCACACCGCGCTACGTCAAATCAATTCAGTTACTGTAATGGCGGCGTCGCGCCCCGTGAGAAAGGCGGCGAATCTTGTGAGAAGGCAGACTCCAGACAGCATGATGGATGTGAGGAGACAAACGCAGATGGTTCAGAGAGAGCATCTTTATCATGAAATGGTGGAATTTCATTAAAAAATTCTACAGAGATATTTTCAGCAAAGCGAACACCTATATCTTCTCTTGATTTCATCTACATTTCTTATGTTTCAACGACAAAATTACATCGCTAAATGATAGCATAGTAATAATAACATGATATAGTAATAATAACTATGATAGTGATAATGACTATGCTTTTGATAATGCTAATGGTTGAGAAAGTGATAATAATTATCACTGTTTTGAGTTGTTTGTGAGCTCTGATAAGGACATTTATACAGTGCTAGACAATGCAATGACCAACAATCGAACTTCTAGCTGGTGAACTGAATCATATTTTCATTCGATAATGACTGTGATAATATCTCTGATTTTCGATTGTTGACGTAGGTAGGAACTTCGGATCCTTTCTCTCATTTGCGAGATACGGGATACTCCTTTCGACTGCGCGTTCGATAATGCCAAGTGATCTTTCATCCTGCTTATGGCGACCAGGTTTCTGTTGCATACGTTAGGTCATGGATAATTGTCGAGTCAAAAAAGTGGGCACGGAGTCGGATATTCTTCATCCTCTTCAGCACACCTTCGATGCTTTTAAATGTTCCCCAAGCCGCTCGTTTTCTCCTGCTCAACTCTGGAGCTAGGTCGTTCATCATGTTGATTTCACGACCTAGATAGACGTAATGGAGCATTCGGAGATTGTCGTTCCGTTGAGCGTGAATGGGGCATTCGAAGCCCATCTGTTCCTCGTGAACATTGTTTTTGTAAATTTAGTTGAAGACCAATCCTTCCACAGGCGTTATCGAAATCGGTCAAGATCCGTTCTGCTTGAGTGATGTTTGGTATTATGAGAACGATATCGTCAGCAAAGCAAAGATGGCTTAATTGTCGACCGTCAATTTACACTTTCATGTCGTCCCATTCTAATGTTGGCATGACGTTCTGTGGGGTGGCACTGAATAGTTCTGGCGAAATTGTATCGCCTTGTCGAGCCCCTCTTCATACGTCAATGGTGATATTGTTGTAGAATGAAGATATTTTGGTCGTGAAATCTTTATGAAGCTCAGGAAGAATCATTATGCACCATCCAGGGCCTCTATAACCGCTTCTGCAATAATTACCTACGTCGTGAAGGTCTCCCTTTTTGAACAACAATACGGTCTTGCTGGTTTTTCATTGAATAGGGACGTTGCATTCTGACAGATAGCGAATGAAGTGCCGAGCCACGGTGTTGATGAGAACTGGCGGCAGGTTCTTTAGGTGTTCTGGTCTAATCCTGTCTGGACTTGGCGTTGTTCTGTTCTTCATCGATGATATAGCATGTCGGATTTTGAAAGGGAGGACTGGTGTAACGACATATTCTTCCTCTTTCAATTTATAAGACGGTAAGAGGACATAGCTAGGGAAGTGATCCGAGTAGTATTGGTGGATGATTTTCTCCATAGCCCTTCTCGAAGATGTAAGTGTCCCGTCAGGGTATCGGAGTGCAATCATCTTGGTCTTATAGTTGGCGAAGCCTCGCTGGGCTTTGCGAATGTTCTTCCCAGCTTCTGCAGCTTCTGCCATAACTGCTGCTCTTCTCTCTTTAGGGTCTTCTTTTATCGCTTCTCTGCATCGTTTCGCAAGTTCGGACGTAAGGTTTCGGTTGCCTTCGGCTCGTGCGATTCCACGTTGACGTATCAGCTCGAGTGTCTGCGGAGACAGGCGTCTCATCGTGACCTTAGGTCTCTCGGCTTTCATAGCGCTAACGTGAAGATGTTCAACGAGTCGATCGTATTCTTCGTCGATGTTGTCGACAACTTTATCATCCCAAGAGCCGACTAATGATTTGAATACATCCCAGTTTATAGTATTTCTGGGACTTCATTGTTTGAATTAACCGGCTTTCTCTCCTCTCCTAGAAAAACGGAACGTTGCGTGAAGGAGGCGATGGTCTGATCCCGTGTAAAACTTGTGAACAACAGCGACATTGGTCAGGCAAAACCTTCGATTTACTAAGATGTGATCTATTTTGATATGGCACTCTCCATTGGGAGACTCCCACGTCCATCGCTGAGAAAGAGGCTTTTGGAATTGCGAGTTACCATGGGTGGGTTGAGTCGTCATGATAAACTCAGACAGCCTCTCACCCTGTTCATTCCATTTTAGTCCGGCGGCCCCTATGTGACGTTCTTCAGACGTTCTTCTAGGTCCAGTTTTTGCGTTGAAATCTCCAACAATGACCTTGAAGAATGTATGATCTCCTTTGAAGAGTTTTTCGAGATCCATATAGAACGCTTCAAATTCGTCTTCGTCATAGCTTGATGTTTGTGCGTAAGCAAAGAAGGTGGTCGAAGCCGGCATAGAACCACATCGTTTCAACAGCAATCGTCCGATAAGGGTTGGTAGTTGTTCAAACCAATCAATGCTGACTATCAAACTCGATTTAACGAGGACGACAACGCCTCCGACACCTCTGCGATCGCATGTACCAAGGAACAGTTCTTCTCCGGTGTCATAAACAGCGTGAAAAGGATGGCGCCTTCTCGTCTCAGCCAGGCCAATGACATCGTACCTTATTCTTTTTAATTCAATCAATAGATCTTCTACAGGGAATCGTGAGCAAGGGTTCTTGCGTTGTAGGTACAGATCGTCATTTTAGTCCGTTTCGATCTTGGCAGCCTAGTTCGGCCCTCAGATTTTAGCAGCCTGTCCGTACTTGTCCTACCTGGCGCTGCCGTACCAGGGGCTCTTTCGGGGTCAGGGGAATGAGGCCCATGTTTGTTGCTGTTTTTCGCATTTTGATACCCAGCGTAAAGCTTGCCGGGCTCTAAACGAGGGGACTAGGTACTCACGAGTAACTTGCCAGTCTCTCTTGGAGATTTTCTAATATTATTTGATAAATACCGTTTTTTCATTGTTTCACGTTACCAACTAAAACCGTACAAAAATACTAATTTTTCTTTGTTTTACGTTGCCAAGTGAAACTAAATAAGGTCAAACGGTGAACCAAATACCAGTGCGCAACATGATATTAATTGCTTCAACAAAAGTCTTTATAGACCGTTTGAAAAGCCAATTTTAGCATCAAGTTTGCAACGAAGCGAACTATCGATTGACTAACACCAATCCATGTATATCAATAAATTAGGTGTTTGTTCTAGTACCAAAATTCGTGAGAAGATTTAATATTCTGTTTATGCTTAATATTCTGTATTTGCTCGGCTAGATTTTGTGGCGGTTTTTTACTGAACTATGGGTCATTGTATAGCTAAAATTTCGACAATCTTAACAGTTCCTCTTTTGGAGTGTTTTTTGATAGCACGCTGTAAAAACTGTATGTTTGATAGTCAATTCTGAGAGATGCACATGGTCTTTTACGGGCACTTACACAGTGCAGTAAGCGTGTTCCGGCCTTCCAGCCTCGTCGGTCGCATGGTGCCTTTTTTCGGAGATCAGCTCCTAAGATGAGCCACAGCCCAACTACTCAAGAATAAGTCATTTTTCGACACTTTTTGACGCTGTATTTGATTTTTGAAAAGTCTACAAAGAGCACTGTAATAGCGAGTAGAAGATTGCATTTTGCATCTCCTTGAGCCAAATGTAATCTTTACATGCGACGGTTTCTCGAAATCTTCCCTGACATAATATTTCTGATAACATTCTAAACTTTTCAATAGGTCTTCTACAGCACTTTTAGAGTGCTAGATGAACGTTTTGGCCTTTTACCTCACCAGTACCACGTTGCCTTCGTTGAAGCCAATTTCATGCAACGGGATACCCCATCATAGAGGAGTCGACGGCGGACATGTTACACTGCGCGTGTGTCAAGAAACAAGGTTACCCGGCGGTGATTAACAATCGCTTTCTCATAACTGGTAAACTTGATAATGCATTCATATTCTCGCAACTGTCAATATACGCAGAATCAATCTGTTGCTAGTCACTTTAGGATGATCTTGTCAACTGACACACGTGCAAATAACATGTTTGTCTTCGATTTCTTAATATGTAGAGGTTATATTCCCTTGCAAGGGTTTGGCTGAAACGAAAAACGTCGTGCTACTGTTTACTCCGAAAGAAAGAAACGGGTTTTTAAAAAGTTGTTATAGTAATTTCACATATTTTATCATAAAAATACTCCATAAACAAATGCGCGCACTCAGTAGAAAGAATAATTGCGCCTCTCAAATCAACATGTCAAGAATAAATAAAAACTTTATAACAAACTTTCAAAATTGGCTCCTTTGGGCTTGAGACATTTGCGAAGTTGTTTGCGAAAATTTCTAACGATGCTCACACACTTTTCCATCGTGATCTCGTCTCAATCGCGTGTCAAAGCCGTTCTGAGCGCGTCTTTGCTGATGTAGCGAATAGCGGAGGCTTTTCCTTCCAGTTTGGACCACACGTAATATCTTATTGGCTTGAGATGTGGCGAATCTGACAGCCGAATATTTTTGCCCTAAAAGCCAGGCAACAGTGCTGGCAGATGTCAGTTGTTGATCGAGCCGAATGCGCAGGAGCTCAGTCCTGCTGAAGCGTGAAGTCGTCGGCGCTAAAATTTCGAGTACTCCAAGGCCTAGTACGGCCTGCTGAACTTGCTGGCAGTGTTGCTTTTGACATTTTAGTCAGTGAGACCAACGGCGCCTCTACGGTGGCACAAATACTGGCCGAGACTATCAAAGAGACTGAAAAGTGACTGCGGCTCATGGTTTTTGCTAATGCCAACACCCGATGACCTTTCTTGAAAAGTTAACGTCGACTCTGGACAGTAGGGTGGTTCGACCGAGACTATCTTTTCATCTATAAAAAGCACCTTCGGAAAACGGGTGACACCTATCAAGCAGATCATTCGGCGAGCCTTTGAAAACCGTTTTTTTTTTTCACCTTCCTGTGTAAGACGTGAACACGAACGATCTTGTAACTGCACAGCTTCACCTTATTTTTGATAACGTTTCAAGCTCTCTGCTCGCAAATCTAGAGCTTCATTATTATTTTGCGCATCGAAGGACTTTGAATATGACGACTTTTGTACCCAAAAAACGCCACTTTTATTAATTTACTAGTTTGTAGTTTGAATTTGATAATTTCAAATGGTAATCTTACGGTGCAATGTCGGGAAAGCAAGGCGGATGATGTAAAACATACTGAAGCCTTCCACCTCAGCTCTTTTATGACGTTTTTAATCGATTTTGCAACATGAGGTCGAGGGTTATTATGTAACATATCTTTGATGTATGATCAATGAAGCTAGGACGATGATACGGTTGCAGAATGAACATGAAGTGGATCGTAAAGCCAAGCTGGAATGAACAGTATCAAGACATCTGAAGGACTGGATGCTCTTGAGCCGTCCACCTGGGGCTACACTAATCATGTGCGACGGTTCACTAACATTTGCCCTTACGCTCCATTCCTGAATGAGGACCAAACGACTTTGTTCATACATTTCCACAACAGCCCCCTTCAGAGCAAATTGAGACAATTTGTATACCAAAACAGTTCCGAGAAAATTCGCAGTTGACCGATAATAAGTTCGAACGTTTTCAATTACTTCTGATTATAGAGTAAACTTCTAGCAAAAGGCGTTTTTTTGGGTACGAAAGTCGTCTTCTTCGCAGTCCCATGAAAACCATCATATAAGATATCTCATATATAAAAATCGCAGAAATGAATGGCATCCTTAGCGCACCTTCAGAAAAGAATTTGAAAGTGTCCGTTTTCACTATTGTTACAGCAAGAAAGCGGTTGACTTGTATTTTTCATACGTGATACAAACAACATATTTACTCTTACATACAAGAGCAGTCCATAAAAACGGCCAATGGATGTGAGAATCTCAACTGGCCATTCGCCAGGTGAACGCATACTGCGCGCTATCATCTTGACTAGTACTGTTCTTCTCAACAATCTGCCGTTATTTAATTACACTGAATGATCAGTTTATCAGATGAACTCAAATGCACAATTCATCTTCTACTTGAGGTATTTGTATAATATCGTTTTTCCTTTGTCTAGTCTATCTTATGTACTCCGATGTTTGGTCAAGACGCTTGTTCCTGGAGATTGCAGTTTTGCACGGTACTCACACTTCGTAGATGTCAATATATCTCTTGCTTAACATGAATCCATTCTGTAGCACGTCGATTCCTCGAACGATTCGCGGCGATGTCGACCAGCTGAGGAGGCGCGTCTGAATGGCAATATTGTAGTTTTACATGGAAGTCTGGATTTTTATCGTCACTGAAGGGGCTATGTGATCAATGGAATATAAAATATGCTAGAAAGACTTTGACCAACTTATTGTCTATTAAAAATTGTACTGTACCTTGTACGATATTGTTTTACACGGTTTGGTTGGAATAGTAAATTATTGCCCGGAAGCGATGTATTTAATACTGCGAAAAGTTGTTATTAATTGTGCGCTGTTTTTTGTAGAGCACTGTTATTTGGCAAATAATCATCCGATCTGTATCAGACGCGTACCCATTGCAGTAGATCCCAATACGAGGAAGAGCACGGTGCGCATCCATTGCAGGAGGTCCCAGCACGAAGAGATGCGCGGCGCTTACCCAATACAGTAAGCCCGAGTAAGCCGGAACTGTGCGCGAACATCGGTGTACACAGTGGAACCTGGCATCGGACGGGCAGCGCCACAAAAACACGTGGGTGTTCCCTGCCATTATTTCGTTTTGTTCTTGCCTATTTTAATGTACAATTACTTCTCAGCCACTGAAAACGTAAAATTGAAGAGATTTTGAGCATATTTATTAGTAGAAGGTTAATAATTTTTTATTACACGACTCTAACAATCAATCATTCCCATTCGTTCGATCAGTTATTATTAGTTACTACGTATTCTTCTTTAGCACTGCATTTGCGCAGCCCCTCGAAACTGCCGAGAAGAATGAGTCTCACATGTGAGTTATGCGCACTTATTCTGTTCAAGTATTTTGCTTTCAATAACACTTGGTTTTCTATTTTCTTTCTTTTCTACTTATGAAACCTTATGATGTTTTCTATGTATGGTCTATTGTAAGACGACAGATGAATACTCGACCTCATTCGCTGAACAAGAGCTTTTTATAGGAGTGTAAGTAGTCATTCGAATGCTTGAATCTCTGGCTAGAGCTGTTCAAAATAAAATTATGCTTCACACGAGCGTATTTCTCGTCGGACATAAAACTTTTTTGGGTTATCAGTAATCATCCAATAGCGTAGTGTTTGCTGCCCCAACCCTGTACTTACTTCCTGGAGAGACCGTTTATTTGCAACAGAGAAGCGAAAATAAGTTGAGTACCCACAAGCGAGCAAATGATTTTTCGGGAATTAACGGCAGCTGAGTGTGCCGGCTAGGTGATGTGATGCGATGATCGGACGATTTTCGAGCATAACGTCTAGAGAAAATTTCCTAGTATCAGAATGACTACGAACCGCGATTGAAAGCAATTAGGACCTCTCGGTTCTCAAATCCCGTCAAAGTGATCATAATGGATTTATCAGTATTCATTTTGTAACAAAGTCATACGTTTCATGTGAAAAAACATTCTCTAATCGAGTAGCAAAGATCGTACTTTCATAAGACCGGTAAAAATCGGTTGTTCATCGTGTCAGCGCACCTTGCTACTTCACTCCGTCGATTAGCCAAAGACCACTTGATCGCGAGTACTGCTTCAATCTTATTCTTCGTGCTGCACTACAGAGAAACGATCTTTTCAAAAATACGTAGAACGTTGGGATCCGCAAACACTACGACACCGAACGATTGGTAATAGTCCAAAGAAGGTGCTCTGTCTGGCGGGAAATTTGCGAGTGTCAAGCTTAATTTCATTTTGAACCTTGTAGCATTGTGAAAACGTCATTTCGAAAAGCGTGCTCCTTATCTGTTATCGGGCAGATATCTTGATGGGAAGTTTTTCCCAGACAAAAACTTTCACTCAACATTCGGTAGTTATTTGAAAGAAATCTATTTGTTTCTCAATAATTTTTTTCTCACAGCACTACAGCGGAGAAAATAGATTTGTTCCATAAGCGTGTATTTTCCCTCAAGACAAGCTTTTTTTCCATACTGTTAGTAACCATTCGACATTGTAAGTTCGCTTTGATCAATAGTGCTTGTCTTCTGGAAAGTTATCGTGCTTCTCTCTATTATTCGTAAGAGTTTACAAAAAAAAATTTAAATAAGATTTTTTTGACACGCACTTTCTACCACCTCGCAATGAATTTTATCTAAAATGCTCTCACCTTGGCCTAAACGATTCAAAATGCCTCTGGAATATATATGAAACCTTGTGAGTAATAACCCTGATAAGCCATGCGCATGAATGTTATTTTACATTGTTATTGCTTTAGAAACGTGTTATTATTTGTCTTATTAAAGGAAGACTGTCATCTATTATCCGCTCCAGGTTGATGTTTGATGAGAGCCATTCATTACTAAAAGTTATCATGGTGACTCGAACAGACTGAGTAATGACGTTTAGAATATGAAGGTGCGGCACTATAATCAAGCAAAACCGTGTAATATTTAACATGAATTTTCTGGACGCTTTGGCTTTGACTTTCAGTCAAGGTGAGCGCATTTTGAGATAGAGCTCGATGACAGGAATCAGAACATGTTACTGGATCCCGGTAGGCACCTATATAGCGTTAGATCTATCGGCTCAAAACAGATCATATCCCTATCAAATCATTTGCCAAAAGGACGAAATTGGCGCCTATATAGCGCTAGACCTATCGTCTCAAAAGGAATCATATCCTTGTCAGATTATTTGCCACTAGGGTGAAGTAGGCGCCTATATAGCGCTAGAGCTATCGGTTGAAAAGCGACGGACAAGCACAGTAGTAGTTCATCCATGTGGCCGGTTTGTTTTAGTACCCCATAGGAGGCACAAGGAAAATATGCGAAAGAATGATGTATTAGAACGGAAACCTCAAAAAACCGCTGCTTTGTGCCTATGAGAGAAGTCAATCTGTGGCGTTATTGTTAACTGCTGGAGAATGTTGGTGGATGGAGTTCGGCTGCACGAGCGCCGCTACATGCATCACAACCACTCGGCCATGGCGTTCCGGGTTTAAAGATATAAATAAAAAGGATAAAGCTCTTGGCATTGATCAATCCTTAGGGGATGCGTCATGCATTCGTCGTCTATTTTAAATTTCGCTTGAGTTGATTGATTTCTGGCCTCTACAATGACTAGCGGTGGCCTACTACTGTATCGAGTCACTGCAGCTTATTCTCCCAGACAAGTCTACGACCAGTCTTGCAGTCGATTGTCCATGGGTGGTAAATTTGATAATACCTTTATAAGCTATTAGATTATCAAAGTCACCAACCATATGCCATCGACTGTCAGTCACTGCTGGGTGATTTTGTCTCCAGACACACGTGCAGTGTTACATGCTCTTTGTCGATTTCTTTATATGTAGAAGGTACTTCCCTCTGCAAGGATTTGGCCGAAACAAAAGGCACCATGCTACTGATGAGGTCGAAAGGCCGAAACGGAAGCGGGAAAGCTCTGATAGTTGACTATAAAAAACAGCGCATATAATGAATTCATTCAGTTGAAAAAATGAATACGTTTGTTAGAATAACAGATATACCAACATGCAATAAAAGCTTACAACAAAATCTCAAAATCGCCTCCTTTGGTTTCTATACATTTACGAAGTTATTCCCAGGACCGACTATCTATTAAACGCGGTACAATTGAAACAAATCACTTGTTTCTTCTGTTAGCGGCTCCCAGGTTTCAGTATCACTATTGTCTCCAAGGCCGAGTCTGTAAGGCCCGAAACGTGTGTATCGGGCTGTACAGGAGCCCTTACCAGACCACATGACAAGTTGGCTCAAATAATTTTGAAAGGATCTATTGAAATTTGAGCGTGGTCTTAACAAAGCACTCGAAATAAAAGTATCAGTATTGATTAAATATCAGTGATGCAGTACAAGAATGCAATGTAGTAATGCAGCATAAATGATAAATAATCGCACACTGGTTTACGTTTTGGCGAAGCTCACCTTCTTCAGAGCCTGGTTAGGTCAAATTGATTTGCAATCCATTCAGTCAGAAACCTCATAACCTCAACAGGAAGCGCAAGAAGCGAATTTTTGATAGAGAGTAAATAGCTCCATTTCAAAACACTTACCTTTTGAATGTTTCAGGTCTTTCAATTATTTATTGAAGATCAGCCGCCAAGAGTTAGTGCATAAGTGAGGCTGTACTCCTCTAGGCCGTGGAGATCCGCCTGAATGCAGTACGGTGCAAGGTCAGGCGTCATTACGAGGCACTCCTCTTTGCGGTTCATTTTTCAGCCTTTACCAGTTATCTAAAAGGCTTACAAGTTTTACGCGCAGATTTTTTGATCCCTGCGTGATTCCGTTAATTTAACGTTAACATCTGCTCCTTTACGCTTTCATTCCCTATGCGTGCCTATTGGTGTATAAGTCGGAGTTACGTTTCCGACTTGGTGCTCTTTTACACGGCCGCAGAGCGGTCTACCCGTTTTGTCAATGTATTCAACTCCGCATGCCTCGTAGGAGAATAGGTAAATTGACCAGATTTCATGCAATTGCCTTCTTTACCTTTTGGATAAATTTGTCACTCTTTCGCTTCGCAGAGCCGGCCATACAATTGGTTGCGGACTAATTAGTGCTTTAGTGGATCTGGCGGTATCTCGACCACTGCTACCGATTTGTACAAACCTGCTCCTTTTAAGCAGCGTTTAATAGCGTACTTGCCTCGTTATAGGTAAAGGACAGGATGAATGCAACGTTATTCTTGCACGACCTTCCATTCAGGGACGCCGAATTTTCTCATCTCACTTGAGAGACTCGTGCCGTATCATAGCCACTAGAGATGGCTTCTTTCTGCGCCAAGCTTAGAGATTTTTTTTCCTGTGCAGGTGTTGACAGCTATTTGGAACATGTTTTTCAAATGCGCGTTTTGTATGTGACGGATGAGAGGAGAGCCAACAAACCAAGATGTTTTTGTTGCTTAGTTAGCGGTACCATAATGTGATGTAGGAGTTCTCGGATAGGTTGACTTGAACGTTTGGACATTTAAGCCAATTTGCTTTTGGTTTCTCACGGGTGAACTTTATGTACTCTGACCGACTATTTAGCACCTCAGAACACTTGTCCATTTCCTCTTGCGTTGAGCAAACAGAAAAGCAATCATCTACATAACTACAGTAGAGTAGCGGCCGTTGATCGGATTGATTGGTACCTGCAATTTAGACTTAAAGGCTATAGCAAGGGTTGTAGCTAGTCGTTGCTCCATTACTCTTTAACAAAACTATTCAAAGTATCGCCATCGCCTTGAACACATCTCTACTATCTCAAAGGCGGTATATCAGTACTGCTTTGCGTAGAATTTGAAGAGCTTTCATTTGCTACCAAAGTTTTTCATAGTTACCTAATCATGATCTCGCAGCAAAGCCTTTATCGCAATTATCCTCTTTACGTTTATGAAATGGGACGCGATGCACAAACTGCTTTCGAGAACATAAACCTTTTTATTAACGTCGTCACAATTAATGATTGTCACCACGTCACGGGGAACTCCAAATCCACGTCCAAATTGATTCGCCCTAAACGCTTTGTTCATCATCTTTTAGGACCGGGCCAATTCACAGGGGCTTGCTACCGGGCAAAAAGACGATTGAAAGCTAAACACTGCTGTGAGCACCTAAATCGCTGAAATCGTACCCTGTTATGTTAAGGTCACCGGAATTCCATCCTTCTTCGAAACAACGCAAGGCTTCATGTAGCTAAATTGACGAAGAGGAAGTTGACCGAACTGGGCTCAGAGTCGCTGGATTATCCGCCGTACAGTCCTCACTTCTTGCGCTCTGACTATCACCCCTTCCGGTTGCTGGAACACCTCCTGAGCAGCAGGAAGTTCCGAGACATTAATCATTAACTTTTAAAATTAACAACTTTCTTTGAACTCAAAGATAACGAGTTCTACGAGCGAGGTATTGATCTGTTGGTACCGCATAATAGCATCTGTTCTGGCTAATGGTGCATACTTTGAATAGTGTTATTGAATAATACTAATTACTTCTGATTGAAAAATTTAGTGTTTATCGCTCTATTGCCAATTATGAGATAACCTATTATGACAAATCAACCAGGTCTTTTATGCGATACCTCTTGTAAACACTTAAGAGACTTAGTAAGCTGCATAATGTGCTTTATAACTTGAGTTGTTTTTGGTAACTGATTTTATTGGGACATCGTGGCCGAGTGGTTGTGATACTTGTCGCAGCGCGCGTGGAACCAAGCTTCACGCCACAACACTGTCCGCTAGTCAACAAGTCAACAGGAACGTCCTATGGAATGCCATAGTCACGCTATCTTCGAGATTGCAAGAAGACACGGTGACTAGTATTCTACGTCTTTTAAGAAGATGACGAAAAACGAAGCGAATGTCAGAGATACTGGGATCCGCGCAATAGAAATTGTGATGGCGGGTCATGTAAACAAATAAATAAATAAAATCAAGTCTATTTCTAATTCTTTCAAAACACTGTATAATTATTATATTCAATTGCGTTTTCAAAAAACTCGCCCCACTACTTACGCTTTTTCAACGTTCTCCGGCATAGGTTTTGTAATGGTACCAAACCAAATCAAAGTATTCTATATTATTGAGCCGTGTTTCTAGGTTCAGAGACGGAGAGACTCATTTACTAGTGTCAACTTCTGTTGCAGATGAAGGACTTGACGTTGTCAAGTGCAATTTAAATATAAAGTATAACTATGCCACTGATGAAATTGCCCATGTGCAACGTAAAGGTAGCCGTGTTTTGTATTAACGTGCAGTGATATTTGTCTCTTCCACATTTATCTGTAAATATTTAGACCTATTCCGTGATTCCTTATTCAGCAAATGCGAAGTTGTTATGTTGGTGATTTAGTTAGTACCGATAGACAGTACAATACACGTGTTAATGATGCCTAATGTTTTGGCTTAGTCGTCTTCATTAAAGCCTGTAAGAGTCAATATGATATACAACGTACTCAGTCATGCTTTGGTTGTGAGAGCGCTTGACTGAGTGTGTTGCATGTCAAATTGACTCTTTCAGGCTCTGAAGAAGGCTACAAAACCGAAACGTCGGTCACCACCATCACGTGTACTGTACTTTTAATCTGTATTGAATAAATCATCAACTTGACAACCTCATAATTGCTGAGTAAGAAAATCGCGGAATTATTCTATCAATGCCGAGATAAATCGATGGTAGGTCATTATTAGAACTATTCACTAGCGTTCACGCAAGTTTGAATGAATTGAGGTCGTGGAAGAGCGAAGAACTCAAAGAGCGTTCTCATAACTCAGAATGTCAAACTGAAAGAATAAGAGGGAAGGATTACAATGAAGGTGCTTTCTCTATTTCTAACCTTTCTTTGAGGTTTTCCAGTTTTCAAACCGTTTTTTTTCTCTAGACGCTTGATGGACTTTGTTATGGACGCAATTCAAGAAAATCGAATCGATTTTCCGTCACTTGTCAGTTTAAGAGTGAATCAAAGATGGAGTTTTTATTTTTGTTTAGTCATGTGGTAGGTTTTTAAGAATTTTAGGTTGAAAAGGCCATTGAAGAACTTCGCATAAAAATTCAAAGCGAGGATGCTCTAGATTTACAAAGAATGACTCAACAGAAATCGTCAAATAAGTTCTGCAAGTTGTTATACGGGTTTGTGTCGAGATGAGCATATGTATATAGTTTCATAGGAAAACTCAACTGTACAGTAATTCTGTCTTTTCAGTAAATGTGACGAATTTCTATGCATTTCAAAGGATATCAAAACTCATACAAGTACTCAACTTTGTGTTTGTAATCCAGACATCTGGTCCAGAACATACAGCGAAAAGCGAGATAATGCTGATGCTCGCGCTGAATTTGGAGCCATTGGTAAGGTAAGCACAGTTTTCTCTTATCCAGAAAAGAAATGTGGACAGATATGTAGATGGGCTTTCATTACCTCTTTCTTGCTAATCTCGTTAGTTGATTTTAGTGAATTGTTTTTCTGATTCATCAAAACACACTTGTCTATGATTCTTCAGTCTGTCAGGAGAGATCACTTACACTGGTAGTTGAAAATTTTGTCTTTGCAATTTTGAGAAAACATCCCAACGAGTTACCATTTATCTCTCCATTGCTTTGTGAATGTCAGAAAGCCTCTTTTAGATAAGGATATGAGGCTTTACTGTCACTGATGGTTTCTGCAACAAATCTTATAAATTTTAAAGTCGTCAAAACTTTCGGACAATTCAAAGACCTACTTTGTATGAATCTCGGCATTAATACAGTACGTGTAAGTCTTAGAGTTTCCCTTGTTGATCTGACACAAGGTTGGTGTCAGTTGTTACCGTCGTTGTACGATGGCTGCTTTTTTGGCTCTTTCTCCTTTTTCTAAGCTGTTTCATAGGGTGTATCACTGTATTAAACCTTACAAAGCGGGCTTAGAAAAGATGAAAACGCCGAAAGATCGGCCATTGGAGTACAAATAGTTGGTACAAGCTTCACATCTTCTTAACAAGAGTAGTACTAAAATTGTAGGGCAATCATCTTATATCCCAATCAGAAAACTTGCAAAGACCAATTTCCAAGATTTATTGCTTTGCTCGAAAAGTGCATTCAGCTTTGTTTCAGTATTACTTATTTACACGACCCGTCATCAGAATGTACTGTACAGATTGCCACATCACTCAACATCACTCTTACCACTTACCACAGAGTGCGAATCTGAGAACTTTTGCCTTCGATTCGTTTTCTCACAGTTATCATCCACGTCGGTCATCGGGCTTTTTTTGCGTGTAACTTCGGCGACTGCATGAGATTTACGTTTTCGTAAAGAATGTCGATTGTACGTTGGTTGACTCTATCTGTCTATTCGCTAATTAGCCACGCTACTTCCCTTATGTGAGAAGAAATGAGTTTTCCCACACAGATTAATACCATTTTTGTGAGAACGATGAGATAGAAGACTCTATTGATCTGCAACAAGATTGAATCCTTGCCCTCGATCGGTTGAACTGTTCACATAGTAAACGGAATCACACAACTTTGCTACCCTCCCTGAATTTTGTCATAAAATGTTCACTATGTTTTTTTCCAATCAGGATACATTACTCATTCAATCACATTAAAATTCACGGTTTCTAATGCCTACGGGTCCTTCGAACAAGGAACAAATTTCTATAAGCGCATTTTCTGTATACATTTTCTTCTATATCTATTTGTTGAAGGCCCCTCAAAGTGGAATTTTTTTTCTTAGTGATATAGCTAGAAGCAAAAAATTTTCTTCAACAAATAAATACCTCCTGTTTCAGCACGACGAAATTGCAATCCTCTAAAGTTTACGAAAAGTTTCTTCAACATTTTCTCTACGATCATATCTCAGATTGAAAGTAAATGAACAATGCGGTTCATGATGATGCACTGGATGTAAGCCTAAGTATAAGGTTACGCGAACCTCAGATCTCTAGATGAATGAAAGGAGCTATAATTGTAAAGAGCAGTAACTACCCACATAGACATTATACAGCGACATGAACTGCAGTGCGCTATGACCAGGATAATCTGGGGCCGAGAGAGGTGGAAGTTGCAGCCGAGGTCCAAGTAGCGTCTGCAGA
This sequence comes from Parelaphostrongylus tenuis, assembly GCA_019055375.1. NCBI lineage: Eukaryota > Metazoa > Nematoda > Chromadorea > Rhabditida > Metastrongylidae > Parelaphostrongylus > Parelaphostrongylus tenuis. The sequence continues at coordinate 72,611 of JAHQIW010002983.1, forward strand.
CGAATGGAAATGCTGTGGCGTGACTCTTTCCCAGTCTGTTACGGTTTGAACTGTGAATTTCAAATGAATTTTACTTTAGCACAGCACTGCCCAAATTCTATGGGAAACATCTCGTGGTTGCCAATTGAATGGCACGAATCTTTGTGTTGCGCGGACAACCGGTTTTGCGTAGTTTCCATGCGTAGTTTCCAAATTTTTGATCTATCTTTTCATTTTTGTAGGTTTTACTCAAGTCACGATCTCACAAAAAAAAATTCTGTTATTCGGTTGTGTCGAATGTCCATATTTGACTTGTTTTTGATTTATTGCGTCATATTCTTCAGGAAACTTCTTATCTCTCGATTTCTACGAGAGTTTTTGTTATTTAGATAGCTGACTATTTGATAAATTCAGCCATTAAGCTCTTCTTAGTGTGCGATAGTTCAGCCATTAAGCTCTTCTTAGTGGGAGATAAATGTATGGGCAAAACGGCGTTTGTTAAACGTCACTGACAGGGAAATTCACGAGAAGATGTCACGGCGAGTTCTTCTCTAGTGTCCTAAAATACTGCTCATTTTCAGCGTTTGAAGATGAAAAGGTTGCCTTCTTTGAACTTTTATGCCCTCATTTAACAGAACCAGTGTTTTTGCAGCCACAATCGGAGTGGACATCCGTGCACTGACCTTGCACATTTGAGTGTGCTATCATTATGTTTGACGTCAAATCGGGATCATGTCTCCTTCAATGTGATACAATGATAGGATCAGGTCTGTGGGATACGTCAGGGCAAGAGCGGTTTAGTAGCCTCCGAGAGAGCTCATGCCTACAAGGTTTCTTTCCTTGTTAACTTTTGTCAGTACTTTCTAATGATTAGCTTGAAATGTCCGCAACATACAGGTGAATGTGCTGTACACATGTTCACCATCACTGCGGAACTGGCGTACAAAACGCCCCGAACTGCTAATGCTTAAAGCCAGTTATGAAAGCTGCTGAGAGATGTCGTGCTTATTTGTTACCGAGTCATTCACATTGTAAGCTCTCATAATTTTTATTTGTGACATTTTTTCCAATTTTCAAGAATACGAGCTTCATGTTACATATGCTTGGAAGTAATAATGAAATAAAACATATTTTTCCAGAACGCATTAAGTGTTCGTTATTCCGGTGCTGACTAACTGCTCATGATAAGAAGTACAAAGTCAAGTCACAAGTAGCTGATAGCGTCTTAAATCTTCACTTATCGATTGCATACTATAGATATGAATTTATGCTCAAAATGTTGCGTATTGTGATTCATAAATTAATTATTCCGGGAAGTATTAACTGTTGATTGCTTGAGTGAATACTAATTGCTGGTTATTAGAAGTGCAAATTGTATCTAAAAGATTAAATTGTGGCCGATGCTGCTTGTGCAAAGCCAAATTATTATTGATCAATGTTGATTGTATAAGCTTTTGATTGTTCAATAAAGATTTTGAAAAAACATGATGACAGCGAAGTGTGTCAGGAAAATGTGTTTTTTCTAAGGAATTTCTGCACAAAATGATGAATACGAAAACCATCAAGGCTTCTGTGACCACACGCTAAGAGTCCATCAATACAAGTCTCTTTTAGCAATTATCTGTTATAAAATGTATTTTCCCGTTGCACTCACAACACTATCAAAAAAAGTGTGCAGTAACTATTGTAAATGCGATGTTTTTCCAAAAATGTAGCTCTCGTATTGAGATGTGAGATTCTTTAGAATAAGCGAGTGTTTTTCACTGAAAGTATACCTTCATAATCAGAATAATTTGATTGGAGCGCCACTTGCGGTATCGGTGTTATGATGTTACGATATACCCAGTAGTGTAGAGTGCTGTGCAAAAACGTTTGCGACAGCCGGGATTCGAACCCAGATCTCACTTTCCGGGAGCGCATGTTAGCCGGTGCACCACTGACGCTCGTTTTGCTCAGAGAGATCTGGGTTCAAATCCCAGCTGACGCAAACGTTTTTGCACAGCACTCTACACTATTGGGTAAATTTATAATCTCGACATTGATATTCCATCGTTTCGTGGTCATAAAGCCTCCTTGAATCTTGAATCAACTAAATACCATTTGCATTACAATCTGTGGTAATACTCAAGAGATGTCCAAACGAAGAGATCACGAGTGTGTCAAAAATATTGCACTCGGTACCGAGCATGTAACTAAGTCATTGGATCCGCAGTCTTGTGGTCTTAAACTGAATCTCGAGTGCGCAAAGTAGATCATGATGAAATGACTTGAAAAGGCGCTAAGTCGGCGATCGATCATGAAGCTGCCCTTCTTCTTTGAATCTTAGAAGAACCGTGAAACCTATAACAGGCCAGCGTGGCTGTGAGATTTAAACATTCTCCCCGTGCTCGTCCATTTGAGCGCCAATGTTGCGAGAGTTCTTTCGTTGTCAGGGAAGTGAAGTCCGTTTTCCTTGCTGAGTTGAACTTTCTATATCCAGTGTATGATTCTGAACTTGGCTACAGGACAGACACGTGAAGTTGTAGCCTCTTTCCTACGATTAATGAGGAACTTATTTATAAAGAGTGGTCCCTAACAAGCTTTTACGCACTTCCCCGGCACTCGATTGTAAGCTTTTGGAGAATTTGACTAGTGGAAAAAAGCTCTGGCAGATTGGTGCTATAATATCAGTATCCCTCAAGCGCAGCCT